>JABSTQ010002281.1:0-18548 GCA_013358835.2 Ixodes persulcatus | reverse complement strand
CACCAGTGTGAGCTACCAATATAAATTTTTATTGTTTTTATTTCCTGAACTTTCTACATCGTGTAGCTAATGTATACAGCCCCCGAAACATGGCCGCGTGCGGGGCCAGGCAAGCAACGCTTCGTTGCGGTCTTCTAGAAGATTCGTGTTTGTTCTTATTTGGGACGCGACTTTTATAATCATTTCGTCCCATGTTCTTGTTCTAGGCAGTTTATGTTCCTCCTCACCCAAAACGCTTGTCGCTCAAGCTTTGTAGAACAAGAACGAAGGACGAAATGATAAAAGGCTCGTCCCGGGTAAGAAGAAACACGAATCTAGAAGACCGCTAACAAGAGCTTGCTCGGCCCCACTTAATTGGGTCTTTATGAATGACTTATTTGCCGATGTAATTTCTGCTGCGGTGCTTATTCTACTTTGGCCAGGCCCATTTTGTTTTGAAAAAGACAGCAGAAGAAAGGTTAGTTTATTTCCCCGTGTAAAGCAGTATGGTCCTGGCCAAGGCTAATCCGGCCAAACAGCCTGAAACTGCCTTGTCAAATGGTTCCTTCCTTTTGCGGGGGACTATATGCTAGACATATAATCAAACGCCATTTTATAAAATCCGTTTCATCCAATGACTTTTCAGGCAAAGTTGGATAGTTTCTCGTTGCCAGCGATTTCTTTAGTGGCCTTTTATTGGCTGCAAAAAAAAAAAAAAAAAAACGTCCGACTGAGGTGAATTTTTTTTAAAATACCTTTTGACTTGATCAAATGGTTGTAAAGTGCTAGGCAGTGCCACCACTACAACAACGTAAAAATAATTGTATGTCCTTTTGTGAAGCTTCGTATTTCAAAGGAGGGGGGGGGGACAAGTTGATGAAGGGTTTCATGTCTTATTCGAAACATCATCTTTTCGCTGCCATTTTTATTCAGTCACTTTCTTGGTATTCTCGATTGATATAACGCCCAATGTTCACCCAGGTGGTTAATGTGCTTTCCTGTCAATGGAGGGCGCTTCCCGAGGGCGATGGCTCATATTTGAAGTACTGAACGACCGTCGCATGAACAAAATAGATTTCTCTAATTAAAATATGAAACTTTATATCTTTGTTTTCCTAACTATTGTACTTCGCAAACTAGGAAGTACCTTTCTTTTTATTGCGCTCTTGGAGATAACGCTTGGTATCAGGACGAAGGACCCGCCATAGCCATAGCTGCGTAACCATGCTGCGCATGGAAACTTCGGCATGCTAAGAACTACCAACTAGGGCCGTGCAAGGCCACCCCCCCCCCCCCCCAAACAACTCGAATATTTGTTCTAGGTTAGCAACGCTTCTTCACTCGCTATTATGTCTCTTTGTGTAGAAGTACCATCCAATCATTGCACGATATTTAAATAATTTTAATAATGCTAGGTGTATATTCGCAGATGCATGCGTAGTTTAAAAGTGCTTTCGGCACCAGCTTTGTGTCCCACTCGAAACTGCGCTCACTCATCTTCCCCAGCTCGCAATGCTCGTTTCCTGTCTGCAGGGTTTGTACAGTAAAGACTACGGCCGGCCCCTGCGAGCCCTCTTATCGGGGATTATGCAGATTAACGGAGCCTTATCCACTCTTTGCTTTGGCTACTTGGGGAAGGGGGGGGGGGGGTATTTAGGAACGAGGAGGAGGCGAGAGGGTTGTAATGGAGGACGGGAAAAAAGGAAACGGAGAAAGTGGAAAGCGCAAAATGTACATCGTTCTTTAAATAAAAACGGCTGAGGCCCCGCCAACGCTCGCAGCAGGGCGAACATGGGTAGTTACGTCCTTTCCCCCGCGGACATCAGTTTACCATACCTTTTGCACAAGTCTAGGGACTCCTCCCTGCTCCACGGGAGAGGCTGACGCTCCTTCAGCGAAACAGAGAGGCGTTACCGAAGTACAAAAGCGTGCTGCACTGTGGCAGGTGAAATGTAAATAATACAAGGACACCGAGAGACAAAGGTACAAAATTAATACTACCGGCGACAACCGCAACAACGCAACCTCTGTAGCGGCCAGGTGTAAATCTTTTGGCGCGGGAGATGGTAATGCCGATGGCATACCGAAAGGTGGATGGCATGGGCGTACCAACCGTGGGGGGGGGGGGGGGGGGGCAATCAGGGCGCTTGCTCCCCCCCCCCCACTGAAAGGGCCGACACTGGGCAGGCCAAACACTGGCCGGCGGCGCCCAAGGGATACCAGCACCCCCGGTCTTGGGGGGTGGGGGAAGTAGGTGCTGGTTTCCCCCCCCCCCCCTCCCCTCACTCAAAAACAAGTTGGTACGCCACTGTCGATGAGGGGTACGCACTAAAAAGGACGAAAATGAGTGAAACTGAGCTTTATTGCAATTGCTGCAATGAAAAGGCGTGCTTACTAGTAATAAAACTAAATATTAGGGCATGTAGCTATCATTTAACGCGAGATTTCTATTTAATATTTGCTTTTGTTTCTTAAGCGCGTCTGGCTACGTTGGGCAGACGCTTCGGAAACGCAGACGCGAAGCGCTGCCCGGTAGTGCTGCGTGTGGTTTGACTGGGCGCACGGGTCTGGCTTAGCGCGCGCGCCAAGCCGAGACGCGCGTCCAGACGCCTGGAAAAACGCGCCATGTGGGCTAGCCCTCGTTACATTTCTACCATCCGGCGAAAAAAAAAAAAAAGATATGGCGGAAGAAGGGCAATGCAGTTATATCCGCTCTTCTAACACGGTCTAGATGCGGGTTTGCGGCGGAGGAAGTGCTAGCCAGGGAGAGAAAAGGAATTCATGGAAAACGCGACAGCGCAGTGTTCCTAGCAAGACAGTGGTGGGGGCAGGGGGTGGGGGGGGGGGGCACTCTGAGTGCATTCTTCCGCGGCTCGGGAGAAGGGAGGTACGGAAGCCATGCTTTGCCACAAAGACGGAGTTCGGGTGTTTTATTGCCCAGCGCCTGCGACCAATTCGGGACAACCCAACAAGCGGGTCCTGACCTTCTCTGCACGTTTCAGGAGCAGAACGGACGTATCCAAACCGGGGGACCAAAGAGCGTGTGCGTGTAAATGTGAGCGCATGCGTGTAGGCTAGTTGGGAGGAGGGAGCGACGGACTCGAAGAAGCTTCTTCGGGCATATGCGGTGAACAAGCCATGACAGCGTCACCTCGAAGTGCCCCTAATTTATTTATTTTCTTCTTGGAGGATGAAACGCGAAAGATGTAACGAGAGAGGACCAAAGGCGGCGGGCCCAACCGAGAAAGCCGCTTTGAGAAAGGATCTTGTGCGAAGCTCGAAACAAGAACGGGCTCAAATGATAACCAGCTGTCTGCGTTTTATTTTTGTGTTTGATCGTTTATTGATGTTTCTGCCCAAGCGCGCCCACCCCGCAAACACACAAAGAACAGACACGGACATTTGAGTTGAGGCAGCCTTGCACGCCGTTTAGGATGTCGTTTCTATGTGCAGATAACAATTATTATTAATGTTATCTTTAAACGTGTGAGAGACGTGGACGTGGGCTGATGATACTTCTTAAAGGGGGGCCGGGAGGGGGGGGGGGGTCTAGGATTTTTAGGTGTAGGGCGTTTGGGTGCGGACTTTTCGGAGCACAGACTTTCGGTGCACGGACTTTTCAATGTGGGACTTTTCGATGCGCGGACATTTTGGTGCACAAAAAGTTCAAATCACGAGTTTTCTTTTTTTTTTCTTTAAACGTATACGCACTATTTTAGCTAAAAATCTATTTCTTCGCACTGTATAATTTTTTAGACTTGGTCATCCATTTACGGTGACTTACTGATATACCACCTAAGTGACACTGTTACGCGCAGTACCATTCAGCGTGAGGATTGGAGACGTTGGACTTTTTTGTTCCTTTGTTGGTGTCTCTTTTCCAACGCACGCACTAGTCGCATCACATGTCTCGAATGATTTTCAACAATCTCAAGCCTGCTGCTGGGGTCATTCCTACACAGATTACCAATAATAAAGCCCACGCCTTTACAGAAGGCGCCGAGAACGTCTAAATTGACCCAACGTGTAAACATGAAGCTATGCGACTAGTGCGTACGTTAAAAAAGAGACAGCGACAAACAAACCCTAATGTCCAACGTCTCCAATCCTCACGCAGGATGGTACTCCGCCTAACAAAGTCACCTAGGTGGTATATCAGTAATAGCGAGTTCGTTTCACGGCACTCGTGTCCACGCGTGCCCACTCGCAGCGTAAAGCGAGTTCGTTTCGGCAGGCACTCCACGAGTGGTTGCACTCTCCGAGTTCGTTTCAGCGCCGGCACCCCACGCGTGCATGCACTCGCTGCACCGAGAAAATCGGGCGTGCGCCAAAATGCAATCCCGTCATGCCTCTCTCCGTCGAGGCCGTCGAGGAGCGGGAGCAGACGACGAGCATTCGTCTGCTACGATGTGTCGCGGAACCGAAAGGAAAAAAAGTAGATTTTCTGATAGAAATCGCGTCCCACGGGCAACGGAATGAAACGCGAGCTTGAATTGTGAGCGTCTGCTATTTCATGAAGGAAGCAATAGACCCTTTACGAAGGTCAGTCAAGCAACTATGAGATACCGAAACCGCCGCCATTACTGCGTCGTCGTTTCGGGAGCGAGCGATGGCAGGTGCTTGTGGCAGTACTTCCGATACCTTTGGCTACGGTCCTCAGGGACGAGTGACTTTGCCTCCCCCTTGAAGCACTGACCTCACTGCAGCTCCGCGTAGCTTTAGCAAATGTAGGATACAGGCGTACCGCGCCTCGACACTCGCTTCGAGCCGCCAGCTTGCCCGAAGCAACAAGTTCATCACCGAGGCCTACGTTGATCCGGCGTCGGTTCAAGTGTTGAGGTAAGCACTGTTCTTTCTCTTCGCCCCTTCAGACCAAAGCGTGAGCCAACCCAAAGCTACAAGCGCGCGCATCACGCCGTGAACGTGTCTTTTACGTGCCGGCGGACTTGTGCCGTCTGCCGCAGCGCCCTGCACAAGGAAACGCCAAAAGAGGCCTACGATACTCGCGCATCTTCGGCGGCCGCTTTTGCATAATGAAACGAAATGTAATATTTTCCAGCTCGTTGACTTCTCACAGCTTGAGATACTGTTGCGAGGCTCAGTGGCGTACGGACTAAAGAGTACGAGGCGGGGGGTGAGAGGTAAACAGAATCGCTCTTGCGTCGTGCAGGTGAACCTCGCCTCTATACGCCGTGCATCTTAGTGTTTTTTTGTTTTTTTTTTAAGCAAAGGCATTTGTTTTGATCGTATTTCTTTCTGTACTGGTAAGTTTCACGTTGACGGTTTGACGTGTGTGGTGCCCGTGAGCGTGCACTCAACTGTCAGCACGAGCATGCTAGCTCAATAGTTAGGACAAACCAGTCCTAACTTTCGGCGTAGTAAAAGCTTCCGGCGTTTAGTAAACAAATAATCGCTTATATGACGCGTCTTTTCTCACACATAGTGAGCACTGCTAAGATTATGCCTCTTACCTATTTAAAAAAACAATATTGGTGAACACATAGTATGTTCGTTCACTGTACAATCTATGCTGTAAACATAAGTAAACAAGAACGCCAATTTATTTCAGATCCACCCCCGGAGTGCTCATCAAAGCAAGCTGCTTCAGGAGCCAGAGGAAAGCCAAAGTAGGAAACCTGGTAGTAGAAATATTGCGGTTAGAAAAAATGTGGTTGTATAACTTAAACGATACAGACGGAACTTTGCAATAGAAACTTGTTTCCGTTGGGCTGTTTTACCGGTTGCTTTAAACAGCCTTCTGTCAAGACTCAGGTGTGTCTCTGTGTACCTATTTGTTTTGTTTCAAGCTCTTGAAACTACCTTAATAAAGTCAACTCTCCTATGCATCTTATGTGCACGTCTGTTTTACTTTCCAGTGTTATTCTCAACATCGCATCGTTCATTCATTCATTCATTCCATACTTTATGTAGTGGCAGTCAAATATGCTGTGTGATGTATTCTATGGCATGCTGTGCCTTTTGCGGTGTTGATCGGGTGAGTTCTATGCTCACGGACAAAGTTATGAGGTATTGTGGTCAAAGCAGTTGAAGAGCAGCTCTAGCAGAACGTTGCGGGGACGAGCAAAGCAAATCGTTCTCGGAGGCCCGATACCGCCCCGGGTGCGCGCTTGAAAATATGTTTAGCAGTTGCAGCACGAGCTCCCGATACAGGCATTAAAAAGACGAAGTACACCTCTCCGTGCTAGCAAGAGCAACCATGCAATGCTGATGTTGTGAACGTAAAACAATGTTCTATCGTATTCCATGTAATGTCGTGACGTGCGAGCACTCCTTGCGTTCGTTTTTTTTCTTCTTCTTTTTTTGAGCGAGTGCTTGTGCGGACGAGGTATTATCCGAAGCTACGTGCCCATACCTACTAGGAAACTTCACACAACTTGTGATCGGACACCACAACGCAACGTTGTCAGAAATCAACTCTGAATACTGGTCAGGAGTCGCTCGCAGCTACGGGATCCATCGCACGATTACTCATGCAGTTCAAACGCATTTCAAAACGATGTCGCGTGGACAGGGGTTATCCTCTATTGATTATTTTTATTTGTGCTAACTTTACACTCCGAAGCGGTGAACACGCGCTCGAAGCTTCTAAAAGCGTTGAGGCAGCAACGGACAGGCCAAATGGGATCGTCACTCACTCCGCGCGGATCTGCATGACCCGATTTCTTCGAATACTTTTTTAAAGTGAAAAAAAAAGAAGACTCACCTTGTGTTGTTTTTCATCGTTTGGCCCTCTTTGGGTGCACTGAAGGACGCAGCAATGGGTTGGCATGTGAAACGCTATCACCACTGCCGAACGCAGCGGAATGGTTCATGTTCAACCGTCCCCCTCGATGCTTGACGACGCAGTAATGGCGGATTTTGTCAAGTTCGCGCAACCGACACTAGAGGCGCTGACTTTCGTAAAGGGTCTATTGACATCCCGTGCTTTATTTGCAGGTTTTAAGTCGCTTCGTTGCCGTATAGACGCTGAAATATACCAGTGTGCCAAGAAATGCTCAGAACCAACGCATCAGCGGCTTCCGAGATGTTTATCACCACCCGTGTGCGGGTGAAAAATTGAACATTTGTCGACAAAATTCTCCCAGCAAAAACCTCTGACTGCCCAAAAAGCATCAGAGAAAGCTAAGCATAGTGACTTTACCCGAGGCTTTCAACATCATCATGTTTATCATTTACCTACGTCAGCTAGCTTGCCCCGTCGTATTTTGTTCGAGAAAGCTCTCGTTCTTGACGTCCTCACCAAGGCTAATATCTGATCCATTTGTAATCACGATCGAAATCAAAAGTCCCACGAAAAGTTCTGCTGGATATTCCAACAGACTAGTTTTAACCAGTGTTGGACAAAATACACGATAAAAGTATTTAAGTTAAGTTCCTAAAGACCGGCTTCATAAAGTATTTAAAATACTAGTCAAGTTACTTTCACTGTGAAATATCTTGAGTAGAGTACAAATACTTAGAAATGTAATTCAATTACTTTTGAAGATACTTCCGCATTGCGCAATTTGCATCGACGTGAGTGACATGCAAAAGTATACGGCTGCGCAAACCTGGATTACCCGAATGGTTTGTTAGCACGCAACAACACAAATCGAAAAAAACAAACCCAAAAAACATCGAAGGGCCTTTTCATGCAGTCTAACCACAAGGAGCAGAATATCACTGATACAGGCTACAAAACATTTCTGGGGAAAAACAATGTTGCTTTAGCTCTTTGCAACTTCCACGACCTACAAGGGGGCGCGCGCTGGTGCTAACAAAATGGCTGTCATCTGGATGATCGTCGTAGACCAGCAGTAAGAGACGGTGTCTGCGACGCGTAATTATTTCTAGTTTGCTTGATACGAGCAGTATTAGAGCCTTATTTCATTTTTTCCCGCCAGGAAGGTGTAGGCAAGCACCTTTCTTGTGAAGTCGATCATCCAGTAGCTAGGGAGCGCGATCCTCATACCGCGATACCACCATCGCTGAAAGTTGCGAACAGTGCCACCGCTGAATATCAGAGGCCAGATTCACGAAACGATCTTACGCAAAAAATATGCGTAAGACAAAACTTAAGAACAAATTCGTATTCACGAAACGAAATGTTCGTAAGTTTTGCGCAGGTTACGACGAAATCCTACGACAGCTCCTGAAGCTGTCTTACGCACTTCTTACGATCAAATCAGCATGGCCGACAGCGTCGCGGCTGGTCGCGGTCGCGACGACCAACGGACGTTTATTTTTCTACGTGCGCTTCTCACGCGTCCCGAGTTCAAGCAGCAAGAAAAAAGTAAAATTACTTGAAACAGACCACGACGAACAAGAACGCTGGATCCCCAAACACCCGGGAAAAGCTGACCAAGTGAGCTCGGCAGATAGGCCTAGCAGGCACTCTCGGCTCAGCGGTGCTCTGACGGTCCTTGGCCAAGACCGTCTGCCCACGACCGGCTGGCGTGCTGAATGGAATATGCCCGCGCGACCCTTGTGAACCCTTCCCGTATCGCTGACCTCAATTTTAGATTAAGAGGTCAATCTCTTCCTCTTGTCATCTTCTAGTTTTCCGAGGCAGCGGTGACGAACGCTGTCGTCGAAAAGGGACTCTCATCGATTCTATCTCTTTGTTTTGTGTGATATAGAGCTCAAATAAACGACGTATGGATTACCTTCGCCACACGGTATGTGCACTTTGTTATTAGTATTCCATTTCGCGGTCCAACAGCGCGAATCCAGCACTTCGATCAAACGCGCGCGTTCGCTCCGAGTGTGAACAGGTATTAGGTGGCTCTTGCTGACACTCTCGTAGTTCAAACGTATCTTTTTTAACGTCGGCTCGCTCCTGCATCTCCGAGGCCGCGAAAAACGCCGCGGCAATTTGTTTCCATCTACGTCGCTTTGCAAACGACTGACACGGGCCGTCTTTTACCAACGATGACAGCTGTGTTGACTTCGTAGCGATCAAGTTCGTAGCAGTCAACGGAGGCGGTTACGCATCCCGGCCTCGGCATTCGGGCGCGTTTAAATCGTGTTAGCGTCGACATATCACTGCTCGGACACGAACCCCAGACAAGCGGTGGCAGGAAGGGCGGAAGGCCGCCTGTGTTTGTTATTAAAAAATCCACGTGCTCCGAACGGCTCCGAACCATGCCGAGCTCTCCGATTGGTTGTTCGTGCTGCCGAAGACGCGTCGCCATAGCAACAGCACCGGTATGTTCTAGTTTCTCCGTACGAGAACGGCGCTTTCCTCCTCTCACTTAAGAACGCGTTCGTGAATACCGATTTCTCCTCTTCTTACGATGTTCTTAACTTACGAACTTCTTAGCTAAGTTGTCGTAAACTAAGAAGCTCTTCGTGAATCTGGCCTCAGGTCTTGCGGCGGACCTTAGACGCATCGTTCAACTACAATCCGCATTCCCTATAGGGGGAGTTCACTATATGCGAACTTGGGGTGCGGAAATGAGTGAATGGATAGCAAAGAGACGCCACATAATAGACTGGCACTCGCACCTTCTTCAAGTAGGTTGCGTTCAGAAAGGCACTCAATGTTGGGAGATGCTTTGTTGGCATTTTGAGAGGTCATCCTGCTCGTTAGTTTCCTGTTTTGTTTCATGCTTATTAATGTTCGCGTAGTGTTTGCGAGAGCAATAAGTGCCGGACTGTCGACAAAAAGAAAACAAAAGAAACCTCGACGTTTTGCCGTAGCAAAATCAAATATACAACAAGCAAAAAAAAGTGTATTCTTTTTGTGTTTACTCCTCATTTTCTTCTATTTTTATTTTCTTGACACTAAATCTGCATTGTTGTCGTGGGTCGTTTCCCGTTCAGCGTTGCGGCTCAGTGTAGCAATCAATGCTTCCGTAAAACTACCCCTTTTGTTTGAGGATGTTGCTCGAAAGAATGTTCAAGTTTGCTCGTGCCACGCCCACGCCACTTCATACCGAAAAACTCGGAAAATGGCGGAATGTCAAAACTGTATTTAAGATAATGGGTACAAGATTATCAGAAATGTAATTAAAATACCGTATCAAATACCCTCAATCAAAAGTATTTGCAAGATACCAAGATAATTCAAAAAGTACTTGAGATACAGTATCTTGAGTAGAGAATTTGAGGTAGGCACAAGTCTGGTTTTAACCCGTACCCTTTCAGTGATTCACGCATAATGCCATGCTCAAACGGATCAAGTTTCTGCTGGGACAGCATGATCAGCTTTCTTCAGTTTAAACGGTTATAAGAATTAACGGATTGCAACCAGCTGCTTTGTAGACAGCTGGGTGCGGAAATTTACGTCGTCTGTAACTATCTCTATGGCAGCCGAGTTCCTTGAAAGTCATCGCAACTATAAACTACAGGTTGCAGAGTTCAACGTTTGTAGATAAACGTTGGTAGTGACTGCACAATCGCATCCCCACCGATCACTCCGAACAGAAACGCGCTAGTTTCGGTTTGAGGTCAGTACCTTTTCTACAACATAGATGGCGGCACCATCAGTCTTCCGCACTCGGTGCATTTGGCGAGTTCGTTTGAGTCCAGTTTTCCGTGCAACACTCCGCGAGTGCGATGCATTCTGGTAGAGAACTCGAACGGTGCCAGTGCGTGTGAAACGAACTCGCTATAAGTTACCGTAAATACATGACCAAGTCCTAAAATTTATAAAGTGCGAAAAAAAATTTTTTTTTTTATCTAAAATAGTGCTTTATACGTTTAGAAAAAAAAAAACAAAAAAAAAACGTGATTTCTATTTCTCGTGCATTCAAAAGTCCGTGCACCGAAAAGACCGCACCAAAACGCCCTACACGGCGTTTTGGTGCGGTATAGGGACGGTTTTGGTCCCTATACCGAAATGTCCGGATCCCGCGAAGCACACATACCGGACTGGCGCGGCGTGGCGGCCATCTTGAATTGCATCCCTCGCTGGCTTTCCCAGCAATTATCTCGCCAAGTCTCGTTCTCACGAGACCCACGCTAGCACGCCGCGCTACGCACTTCGCTATTTTGGTCTGATAGTGCGCCTCCGCTAGACTCCGCAGCTCCGCAATGTTACCGCTAGCAGTGCACATGCTCAGTAGCTTCGCCGCTCTGGAGAGCCAAAACGATTTACTAAAACTCAATTGTCTTCGTCGCTGAAGATTTTTTTCCCTGTCGGGACGGCAAAAACGGTTTTCTTTCGCAATGCTGTTTGTGCAATCCTAAGCACAACATGATGGCATCGCGTTGCCGTCAAAATTCTAAAGATAAACAAAAGAAAAAAAGAAAACGGCGGGGCCGTAAGCAACGGAGCCACCGCTACGCCTCGCCCAGTGATGGCGTTGGTTTCTAGCAGACAAGCGAATCGCACGGGATCATGGGAAGGCACCGGTCACGTGTCGCCCCCGATTCAATTGAAGCGAGGGGAAAAATAAGTTTTGAGAGGGAAAGGGTACGGGTTAGAAGAAAGTTCTCTTCCCCATTTCAGACAATGGTCAGCGTTACCTTTGCCTCGGTGGACGCTAGCGGCCCAGGTTTCAAGGGTGAGTTTCTCAACCCCAGAAGGCCACGTGCTGCCTCGCTTCGCCTCCCTCTTTTCTTCGGCTACATCATGACACAAGAGAGCAAGCAATCTCCAACCATCCGTCGTTTCCGACAGCGTGTCCCATAATGCCTCTCAGCGCCGGCTGAGGGCGTTGTGAACGTTTTCAAGGGGTATTTTGATGTGTTATTATACACATCTTTTTATCACTGAATTGATCACACAGAAAACAAGTTCGCCAATACGCATTGCTTTATTTCAATCACATACTGCACTTAGTGGGGATCCGCATCAATGTTGACCGCTCGAAAATCAAAAACCTGCAGCAAGAATCTTGAAAAACCCATCAACACCAATACAGAATTCAACGCTGTGCAAAATGGCTTCAGTTCTGTTTTGACGTGGCGGTAAAAAATATTACTCCTTCAATAATAACGCTAACTTGGTTTGGGAATATTTACGCAGCGTGATGCTTGTCAGCCTGTTTTTTTTATGAAGTTACGTTAACACAACATAAAAATCGCTAAAAAATATCGCCGCCTGCAAGACGACACAACTACCGTTCCATCGGCCACACCTTTCCTTCCTTGTGCTTACCGCGGAACTTAGGTTATATATATCGATAAAAAAAAGATTTAAAGGGGCACTGACGCCCCAAAGATCGTATTTTTTTTTATTGTCTAAAACGACGCAAGTTGTAGTCATAGACACGCAAAACAAAAAAAAACGCATCGCGAAAAAAAATTTCCCCGCGCGCGCGCGCGCCTTTTTATTTTTGGCGTTTGAATCTCCCGCCGCTACCTCCTTGCTTCTTTTGATCGGTGACGTCAAAAATCAGGAAATTTAGAAGCTTTGTAGGCGACATTTCTATAACATTTAATAACGGCAATCGTAAAACATGTTTTTTTAATGCAATCGCGAACGCACAACGGCCCCTCTTTTTGAAATCCCAAAAAATCAGAGTTCGGTGAGATGTCCCTTCCTAGATCTGTGTCCTCTCTCAGAAAACTTGGCGGTGTTGGCGGTGCTCGAGCAGCGCCGGCTCGATCGGCGAATAGGGGAAGAAACCGGTTTCCGCGCCGGCTCCCTACTATCGCGCCAGCTCGCCTCCTCCTCCCATCGGGTCAGCGGAGGTCCGAGAGAAAGTCGAGTCACAGGAGACCGCGAAATTTGACTGACTGCACGCGCGGGAACTTCAAATTCGGCATTTGGAAATTGTTCTTTTTAATTCACAAATACTGAATTCCCAAGTTTCGAATTTTGAGGGTAATGTCCCGGCACCATTTTCAATCGTTTCGGATAATAAAAAAATTATGATTTTGATGTCCCACCACACATAAACCGACGTCCGCCCGCTCGCCGGCTCCCCATCCCGGAAAGGGCGATTGACGGAAAGACACGAAAGGAGCCGACAGGGCTGGAGGGCCGAGTTATCCACTTAGGTCGTCTAGCCCAAAGTGGAAAGCTCGGGGCGCTGGAACGCGATCTCTCGTTCGGAGAGCGTCAGCGAGGGAGAGGGAGCGTTTACATCTAAGCCCTTTATGGCGTACGAGACGACTCTATAAGCTCTGTTTCAAACCTTTGGCTGCTAAACCCCAAGGCGCGCGTGTGCTCGAACCTGGGTGAACACCCACCGCACTCTTGCCGATGCACCCAGACTTGCGCCCGTTCCTTCAAAAAAGTAATTAATTACAGTTACAATTACTTGGCCTAAAAAGTAATAGATTGCCGTTACAAATTACTCCACGTAAAATTAATGAATTAATTAGTTCGTTAGTTTTGCGTTACTCCAAAGAAACACGAAGAAGACACACTATGTACTGCGTGTTTGAAGGGGAAATTTTCGGGCCTCATCAAAATTAAAACAAAAAGGCAACACATGCAGTACTATGTACGCATCATTTTAGGCTAATAATTTCAGGAGAACGAATATATAAAATTATAAAGGACTTAAACATGTGCTCAAGATAAACGAGCCTTGAGCTGTATACAACCATGACAGAACTAAATTTCATGAACATGCGACAAATGGACTTGGGCGGTGGAGGCACGCACACGATTCGAATTAATCCGAGTTTGGAATCGGCGAGCATCAAAACACTATTCCTCTGAAGATATGATTTTTCTATATTTGCTGCATGTTTCCCTAACTAGTGGCTGGTTTACAAACTAAATCGGACTGGCAGTGAGACCAAGATGCGGTTTGCGTCTGGGTACATTTCAAATACTCCGTTTTGATGAAGGCTGTTATCCGACCAAATGACCCACTTGATCTTCTTTCTTGATCACCAAACTTATCAAAACCATGACGTCACACGAAATAATAATGTTCGATCCCTCAGCTGAACTGATTTTGCCATTTATAAATTATTTAAAAAGCACAACTTTCAGTGAACAGCACGCTTCCATGTCTTTCACGCGTTTACAGGGGGATTCTCAACTCCAGTGTCCAAGTCAGCCACTGTTATTCTCAGAAAACTCGGACTGTGTTCCCTTTTCCTAAAATTTCGGTCTATGTTTCCGCAGGCGCAATCCGCTGACGAGGACTCCAGCTTGGATGTCCCAAGCCGTTTTGTTGTGCTCCCCGACCAGCTTATTGCCTGCTGTCGAAAGCTACTGTTTAAACTGACAGCAGGGTTGACGCTAATATTTTTTTAGTTCCAATGAACTGCTGCCATCGCACCCCTCATGTTTTTGCCCTATGCATCCGCTAGTGCGAATTCAAGTGAAAGAAGCCAAATAGCTGGTTGGTCCAGCCAGTATTTAGCTTTCACAGCGCTTTCAATGAGCGGGGGCGAGGTTTCATTAGGTTTTTTTTTTTCGTATTTGCCGGGGGGAGGGGCGGGGGCGTGTGTAGGCAGAAACACTAACAAGCAAAAGACGGTTTCGTGTAACGACACAAAAAAAGAAACTAAAAAAATAAACACTGATTGTTTTTTTTTGGGGAACAAAACTCAGAAGGGTGGGGAAGAGTGGAGGAGGCGAGAGGAGGGAAGGTAGCGGACGCATGCGCCATGGTCACAGTGTTCGCGGCCCTAGTCCTCACGAACCCCACGCGGCGGTTTTATGCGCCATTTGTTTTCTACTCTTTCGTGCGCTCGAAGCAGTGCCTTCGTTTTCCAAGAAGTCGAGGCCTGTTGCCCTCATGTAGACAGTCGAATCCGCCCAGCTTGGCTGACCGTACGATCCAGTCCCGAAACGGGCTCTGGCTGGGCTTTTGTGCTTTCCGTGAATTCCTTACCTTTTCCGCGCCAGCACCTCACCCGAGTCTTGTGTTGGCATGCTAAAAGCGCGAAGGCCATTGCATATCCCTTCTACCACTCTTTTTTTCTCTTTGATGGGACGGAAGTATTGTAACGAGTAATTTCAGTAATTCGTTACTGTAAAAGTAAGTAGATTACTTTAGAAAGTATATTTTAAAAAAAGTAACAGAGTAATTACTTAATTACAATAAAAGTAATTAATTACAAGTAATCACCATACTTGTAACGAATTACTTCCAAGTCTGGATGCACTACAATCGTGTGCGCCGAGCCGAGTCCTCCCGCTCCCGCAGGCTCGTTGATACACCTGCCTGTCTGGCCTATGCATTCTCCGCCGCAGGAGAACGGGATGGAGTAGACCCTCTTTTTTTTACATGAGACGAACTGATACCCGCGCATCTTAGAGGAGGTTTTGTTTAGAGGATTGCAATTAACCATTTTGTTAACTGAGTTTGAATTTGCAGCTGAATGCCACCCCTACTTCGAATCTGGACGCGAGCGCTTTTAGCCGACGCGCTGTGTTGTGTGTATTAGGAATGACGGCCAGCTTTTTCTTCCCTTGTCTGGGTGCCGGTGTCGGAGTAGAAGGGGCGAAAATTAGCCTCTTGAGCGAGTTGTCCAGCAGGTCGTCGGGAAAGTCGGCCTTCCTCAACCTCCGCGTCTGCAGCCGGACACTACAGCTCCGCGTAACGGGGGCAGGATCTAGAACGCGCTGACGTCATAAGGGACTTGACGAGCCCTGGTTTAATTAACGGTCTTGGATTGAGCGCTAGCAAAATGCGGAACTGGCTTCTTCCGTCCTTTGCCTAAACTCCCAGCAGATTCCCCCGGGATGGGTCGCCAAACGAAGGTCTAAGAATTGGAGAGTTCCGTTGGAGGGGTCCTCCCTTTTAAAGACAAGGCCTGCGGGGCCCGACGATAAGGCCTCCAGGATAGTCTCAGGGTCTGTCTGCTCTTCATGCATGATTAGGTAGTCATTTACATAACGGTACGGCCAGCAGCCTGGCGCGGAATCATTCAGTCGCTTCCTGATTGCCCGAATTACGTACGTGAGAAATCAATTGAGCATGGTTGTAAACTAGAGACTGGGGATACGGACGAAAGACAAAACACAGAACAAAACAAACAAAGTCTCAAACGAAAAAAAAAAAATTGGCTTGCTTTGTATGTTATACAGCCTTGAGCTGAGACGAGTTAGCCTATAGGGTGCCTACATGTTTCTTCTCCGCTTTAGGGTGGCGCCAACTTCTTGTTACCCTTTCCGAGATCCTCTGCCACCGCCATTTTTTTCTACTTCTTATTTCGCTAAACGTAAACAACGTTGAGTTTCTGTAGTCTCGAAACAGCGGCAACACAGTGAGACCACTTCCGTTTCCGTTCATGAGAGGAGTCGGAGGCTGAGCGGGATGGTGGTCGTGATGGCTGTCGCTCTCTTTATTTGGGTGTTTCATATTTTAAAGTTGCGAGCAGGAAGTGTGCGTTGCTTTTAACGAAACACGAGTTCCAGCGACAAAATGAAACGCATCAGACCGGCATCGGATGCCGGAGACTCGCCGTTGAACGAAAGCGGTGGGCGCTCCCTGGCCCTAACAAGGATTAGCGGCGTAGAGCGCGCGCACGACCGGCGAGTGTGACAAAATGGTCGACGAAAACAGCGCAGGTTACCATGGTGACGATTATTCAGGGGACAAACGTATATGTCACTCGCTACCCTTTGTCCCCCTCTTTTTTCTTCTTTTTCCCAAAAGCCCTAGCACCTTCCCTCTTCCTTTCCCTAGGCCCCCGTACATTCCAGCCAACGATTAGCTCAGACGGCGTCAGTACAAAGTTGTCGACAGGTCTCCTGTCGACACACATACACCGCGACAACACGAGGTCCCCCCGGTTCTCCCAAATCAGTCGCAAAGCCGCCGACAGATCCCCTGTCATGATGGAAGCATGGCGGAAAGCAGATTGCTGGAAATAGAAGTCTATATTGCATTGCACTGGTGTGAAAAAGTATTACGTATTTTTGTCTTATTTTCGTGCAAAAATAAAAACAGCGTTTAGAAACCGAACACTGTGCTCCGAAAGGGCATAAAAAACCGGGTCAATCTGAAGGATACGAGGCGCCTTGCGTCACTCGGCTTGTCCTGGTTCTTGTTTTTCTGGAGTCTTTCAAAAGTGTATGAAAAATTGTGAACTGACTGACTCGACTTACCAGATTAGAGCAGCCCATTTTCATTACCACAGGCTCTCTTCAAGTGTCTTGCATATCTCACCTTGTACTGGTCCATTTCTATTTTCGGTTCCTTTCAAAAAGTGAGTGCTAAGCCACTGGACCAACCTACCACATTCATAATTTGCGGGAGTGGCGAAATGGGTGATACACTCTGAGAAAAAAGGGAGCGTGACTTGCTCCCTCAAGGGAGCAAATACGCTGACACAACCATCGCTCCCCTAGGGGAGCAACTGTAACGGGAGCAACCTTTGCTCCCCTACCGTTAGTCCCTCAAAGCTGAACCCCCAGGACTAACTTTTGCACCCTTCCATTTAGGCCACTGGGACTAAATGTTGTGCCCTTGCCTCATTTATTACTAAATTGCGCCCTTACGCACCTAGGTGGTGCTAGTCAACGTCCAATTCAAAATTGGTAAAAAAATATGCCATCGCTGGTTTAGATCTTTTCCACACTCATCACATTCACATATGCACAATGCTTATATAACATTTGCACACGTATTCTTGCACACGAAATATACATTTTAGCATAAACAAGGAATTACAACACAGATGACACACGCACAACACACACTAATTTAATTATATTTCGTTATTGTCACACGCTAATTCAATAGCCAACCGCAAAAGCTACCCATGCGCCTTTCATACTGATCAAATGAAGGGAGTCGTTTTGTCAGTGACCATTTCAACCGTGAGCGATGTTACAATTATGGTGCTGCTTTCACACCAATATTTTTCTCCAATGTTGTTGCTAAAGTTTACAAGGAGTGTATCTCTTACTAAGAAGTAACGGTACGCACAGTAATTATTTCTGACAGTCTATAAAACAGCGTCCCAATAGGCTCCCAGCATCCATGTTCTCGCTTCCCCGCATAAACTGCCCCACTCTGCGCATGCGCGTCTCCGTGGCAACCGCTCTTGCAAAAAAAGAAAAAAAAAACAAAAAAACACAGGTTTTAGAGAATGCAAAAAGAAAAGATGACAGAATTACACTTTTTTGTCCTTCGAAAGGTTTTTAAAACGTTCTACGCGGCTATTTTAATCCCAGTTAAGCAAAAAAAAAATATAAATGCTTTCAAAGCACCTTTCGAAGCATGCAAAGGGGAAGGACGCCAGGACAACGGTCAAAAGCCGCATGGCCAGTGCATCAACAATGGCGGCGCTCGAGTCAGCGCTGGCTTCCACGGCGTGCTGGAACAGAGGCTACGATCGTTATAAAGTGAGCTCCAACCCTTAAACATGATCCCTCCTGGAATTTTTGATGCTACGATTGTCTGTGGATACCTCCCATTGCATTCCGAAACAGTAAGTGCGTCGATAACGCTGGCCATCGGCGTTGCAGCAGACGCCGCCATCTTGTCCGCGCGTCTTTTGCTCCCGCACTGTTGCTCCTGCGCGCCTCTCGCAGCTTTTGCTCCCCGCGCCCCTCTGTTAGTCCCGGTCGAGTGAAGTTAGTCCTCAGCATTTGCGCACGGTACGTAGCTCGAATCAGATGGTCTCTTCGGGGAGTAAATGGGAGTTCAGAGGACCAAATGCTGCCGTTAGTCCTTTGAGACCATCTTTTTTTAGAGTGT
>JABSTQ010002280.1:0-39836 GCA_013358835.2 Ixodes persulcatus | reverse complement strand
AATTTAAAAAAAAAGAAAAGAAACATGTCCATGGTCTTCGTAAGGTTCGTCCAGCTGACAAATTGTGCCGTCTGCGCACATCACTGCCTGGTGCTTCACGACGAGCACCCTCTTGTGACCAGAAAAGTATGGCTTCTGATTCTTTGATGGACGGCATGGACGTGGTGTGCGGTCAACAAACCCCCAACAGTTGTTCAGGGGTGCTCCCTTGTCTTTGACGGCCTAATAAAAAGAAGAAAAAGGCACTCTTACAACACGGCAGTATTTAAACACTACCAAAACATGTGGTATGGGACTTGTTACTCATTAAATATAAAGAGTATTTCCATGGTAGGGTTGCAAAAAATGTGTATCGTAAATTTAAAAAAAAAAAAAATAGTTGTTGCTTAATTTCGTTAAGCTCTGAGGCCGTCAAACTATGCATTCAAAACGAAACTTCTGAAACGCGTTCTAGTCTACCGCTATTGCTTAGAAGTCCAGTTGTGTTTTTGATAAATTTTGAATTGTTTAGGCCTGTCTGGTTTTCACCAGACAAAACTTGACATGGAATATTCTTTCAACCGTTTTTGGTAACTCTTTTCAAAACACCGCCGGGTAACATATTCGGCCGTTATATTTTGAGCATCGCTTTTAGTGCGACATTTGTGACTAGAACCGAGTTCATATTCAGCATTGACGCAGCATTCGTGTCTAATACATTTAGACTCGCATCCGCGAAAAACAATGACGCAGCTCTCTTGCTCCCTAGATGCTTGGCCAAAATAAGGCGGCCTTGAAGAATAGGGGCAGCATGGCATGCACTTTTTAAAAGGCTGAATTCAAGTCTCTATTATTTTCTAAATCTACTAAGGAAATCCAAGGCGAACAGTTCCGGAGGAAAGTTAAACAATTCAAAAATTGCGAGTTAATATGAATAAATAAAATTGAGAGGAATGGATTTTTTGGTGCGGCTAGCGAGCGCTATGCTCGTGGTCAACTTTCAGGGTCATTTTCGTCAGGAGGACGCGTGTACAGGTATAATTGGCGTTCAAGCACGCGCTCCCGTACATCTGATTGCATAGCCATAGAAGGCCCACAAAAACGCGACGACTTTACCGACACCGTGTTGGTTCCGAAGTGATACTCGTTCACTTCGTTTGACTGTGCTCTTTTGTGTTACATAAAACTCAAATGGAATGGTTTACTTTTCACGCGTGGGACGTACGCTTTAGTTCTTGATTCGGCCTCTTTCAAGCTGAGGTCAAGGTGAAAAACATCGACGCGTATTGAGCAAGTGCAGCCATCTTGAGATCTAAGCGATCCCGCTAAGAACGCAGAGGGAAGTTCGCTCTGCAACTTGTAAAGCGGAGCGCACGCTCACTCCGCTAACTATAGGCTTCAACTCAGAGCGGGCTACGCATGCGCGGTGAGGGCGATGCTTCTTCTAGAGCGTAAAGTAGAGCATAGAGGGCTCATAAAAGTGGCCTACTAAAACTCACAGATTAAAAGCGCGCTCGTCGTGACTTGTCCTGACACTGCCCATGTACACCTTGTTTTTTTGTGCCGAAACAAAAGTAAATACTAGGGGTGTGCGAATATCAATATTTTCGAATACGAATCGAATACGAATAGTTAGCTTCGAATACCGAGTCGAATATCAAATAGTCGGAGGCAGGTGCATTTATTCACAGCATTTTTATTTTCACATGTCAAAACTGCAGTTAAATTATAACTTTTAACTGCAGAACTCCAGTTGTTTTTTCTACATGACAACTTTTAATCGTAATGAGAACAAAAACACAGAAACGAAAATTCTAGTTGTACGGAAGATTACAAGTTGTCATGCAGAAAAATCAACTGCTGCACATGGTCAGGTCGGAGGCGCTCCCTTCGAGCGGAATCTACACTTCCTGCCACAGAAAAAACTCTCTCACTCGGCACTGAAGTGGCAGGTATTGCCAGGTATTTGATGCAAAGCTTCGCCAGACTCGGATATCTTAAGCACCCGACACTTCGCCACCACTCACACGGATCACTCTCTCTCTTTAGCAGTGCCTCCTCCGCATACGCTGCAACTTCCCATTCTGAAGCTGAAACCACTTTGCTTTTCATTGCACTTTTGGCTAAGTGGTCAAATGCTTGCCAAACATCTGCTGACGGCGTTGAGCCTTGCTCTTGTGACTGTGTTGCAGCTTCCGGCTGGATTTCTTCAGTAGCATCACACGAGGATAGCTCTTGCAGCACCAGAGCTCTTAGCCATAATAATTTTTCCTTTTCGGCTTTAAAAATAGTGGACTTGAAGCGTGGGTCCAAGAACATAGCAAGGCATGCTTCCTTGTCCTTGTCATACAAAATGAACCTTGCCTTGATGGATCTTATCAGTTCTGCGGGAAATTCTGATGCCCCAGCACAGTTACCTGGACAGTGGAGCATACCACAAATCATAGGAACTTGGGAAGACAAAGACGAGTACTTCTCAGCACTGGCAATAACAGTGGCATCGAACAATGGCTTCAATGCTTGTACTATCGTGGACACTGTTAGCTATAACACGGCAGCGGCGGCCGTCCCGTACCCCCAGCGCCTCATAGCAGGCGCCGTCAAAAAACTCCGCGCATGCGCCGTGTGGCGGACTCGCTCTTCCCGTCTGCGAGCACACCCTCGCTTTGTCGTCTGCTAGGCACAGAGCAGACAACGCCACAGCGCTCGCCAATTTTCCCTGAACACGGTTCAGGGAACCACCGCGTAAGAAGTGCCCACGGTTGATTCCCTGACTCCGCTGGCTAAGGATAATCATCGCCACTAATTGTAATATCACGGTAGACTACTTTTTTTTTTTTTATGGGACAAACTTGCAGTTATACTTCGTTTCACTTTACGTCTAAGCACAGCGGACGCTACGAGACGATAGGGCCAACCAAGCAGCGACAAAAGCGGACTTTTGCACTTTATTGTGTCCCCCGGTGATGCACTCCGTGACGTTGCACCTTTGCCGCTATTTGATTGGCTCTGTCGTTTTTTAGCGTACGCTGCACTCGGACTTAAGGTGAAACGGAGTATAGCAGTCTGTATCACAGTCTGTATCATTTCTGTATCACACCTGCTGCGCTCATACGGTTTGCAAACGCATATTGTTAAAGATGCATTGCGAAATCCTGTTTCTGAAAAAGAAAAAAAGAAGAAAAAACGTAGACAGGGTTTATGCCCCAATGATTCTGCAATCTGCCCCAATAAAAATTGCCGATTTTAAATGAGTTTGAGACGAGTTCGCTAGGGCGAGGGTACCATACGAGCAGTACTGCGGCATCGCCTGCTCTGCGCCTAGCAGACGACAAAGCGAGGGTGTGCTCGCAAACGGGAAGAGCGAGTCCGCAACACGGCGCATGCGCGGAGTTTCGGACGGCGCCTGCTATGAGGCGCTGGGGGTACGGGACGGCCGCCGCTGCCGTGTTATAGCTAACAGTGTCCACGATAGTACATATTCAGAAGCATCTTTCCACTCTGATGAACCATCGATGTCACAGTTCGAGGTAGGAAGCTCCACAGTGACTGCTTTTTTGAGTTCCAGAAGGCGAGACAACATAAGATACTGGCTATTCCATCTCGTTTCAACGTCTTGCACCAGACGTAGTGCGTCCTTTCTCATCTTTTTTAGATGCGGAGCATCTCTTGCTCGGGGCTATGTCCCGCGGCGTCGGCGTTGTAGTCTGCACTCACACTACGCATGCGCAACTCTCCTCCTTCCCTCTCTGCAACAGCTGCGCGTTACGCTCTCCGCTCTCTCTCTCTACCAGCTGCGCGTGCACTTCGCGTGCGTTCGATTCTAATCACACCGCGCGCGCATGCGCAACTCTCCTCCTTCCCTCTCTCCAACAGCTGCGCGTTACTCTCTCCGCTCTCTCTCTCTACCAGCTGTGCGTGCACTTCGCGTGCGTTCGATTCTAACCACACCGCGCGCGCACGCGCAACTCTCCTTCTCTAGTCTCCTCTCCTTCAAGTGTGAAAAAAATAAATAAACGGCGAGCGGCGAGCGTTTCAAGTTTCTCTGCCGCGAGCCGCGACGAAGGCTCGCGTAGGGGGTAACGCTAGGGCAGTCGGTGGCGCCATCTCTCGACGTCAGCACGCAACTGACTCTTTCCTCGGAACCAACACGATGCTCCGCATCACCCCATGGTTCCCCTCGGGAAGATGGTGTAATTTTTGGCACTCCTCAAGCCTTTTCTGAGCTGATGAAATGTGCTTGTAATGTGCCACAATATGCCTTATTTTCTTGCACAGGCGATCAATGGTCGCGCACGGGATCTCGCGTCATTAATCGCCAGTTGAAGCGTATGTGCGAAGCACGCTCTTTCAGTCCACGGAAGTGTCCTTACCGCAGCATGGATGTTGCGCCCGTTATCCGTTACGATGAACTTCGCACATTCATCGGGTATCTCCCATTCACTGCACATTTCGTCCAGAATAGTTGCGATGTTCACAGCACTGTGACTGGCAGTCATGTCTCGAGTGTTCAATGTGAACCGCTTCATCGTGAATTTTGGAGTGAGAAGATTGCAGGTGAAGCTCACGTAACTTTCGTTAGCGCGCGATGTACACATGTCGCTTGTGAAGGCAACAGCGGTAGTGCCACCGTCAAAGGCAGTGTTGAGCTCTGCTTTCACCTTCTTTCGGGTGTTGTCATACATCCGTGGCACAAGCACGCGCGAGAGTGTAGAGCGGGATGGTAGGCGCAGTGGCGTAACTAGATACGACGGCGCCCAGGGCAAATGAAATTTCGCGCCCCTCATAGCCCATGACAAATGAAATTTCGCGCCCCTCGCGTAGCCCCGCTGCCGTTTTTTTCCATAGGGCACATGTTGGGTGGACTCGGCTCTTGTACCCCCCCTGCCCCCCCCCCCCCCCTAGTTACGCCACTGGGTAGGCGATAGTCGGGAACGGCTTCTGTCAGAAGGTCTTTGAAGCCGCGGTCGTCCACAATGCTGTAAGGCTGTAAATCAAGCTCCACCATGGTGGCCACCTTGTTATTTAGCGCTCGCAACCTTTTTTTCTGGAAGGGGCTTCGTGCGGCGCACGAAGTCCATCAGCGTCGGTTGATCTCTTCCTGCCGTACCAGCGGTAGTCCCACGATACTCTTTTGACAACGCAGGATGTATTTTGAGATGGTTAACAAGGGGCGTTGTCGTACCTGTGGGAGTTTTAAGCGTTGACTCGCATGCCGTACATTGCGCCATCAATGACGTCACCCTCGCAAAATATTTCCAAATAGCACTCTTCTCTCTTCGTTTTGGTGCCGTTTCCCGTTCGTTCCTCCGCTTCGCAGACGGCTCCCCGCAGTCACCTCCGTCCGCCATAACACGGGTGGGCGAACGCGAAGTGAGCACTGATCACAGTTTAAAATGTCAGGAGTCACAGGGGAACAGAAACTCGCAGATTCCCGTTACCGACACCGACGCCACCAGTTTAGGTTGTAGCCGCCATGTAGCTATTTTGGCTATGTCGCTGTCAATGGGCCTTGCTTACCGAAACTGAAACCGAGAGCAAAACTTACGCTTGCGAATACGTTCTTGACTATTCGATTAATTTCGAATATTCGTGTTACGACGAATATTCGAAAAATACCAAATACCAAATTTACGAATCGAATACGAATATTAAATGTACAATATTCGATTCGTATTCGAAATTTCGAATATTCGCCCACCCCTAGTAAATACGTAAATTATTGGCGTATCAAAAAGAGTAACTTTTTACTAGACAGAGCAGCTGTGATAAAAACAATGCAAACACGAAATTTACACAAACCATGCAGGGTCTCACCTGTGAGCACAGCTCCAGTTTCGCCAGGGTCAACCCTCTATGTTTGTTCATGTCAGCGAGCAGGTGGCCGAGCCTCTCGTTGATGTGACCCACGGTGATGTTCACAATACTGGAGAACACCAACGAGTTCCGTCCAAACGCTCATTCAAGTTCGAACAGACAGTTGGGATTGGCCAGTCGACAAAGATACATGCAAAACGTCTGGCCAGATTGGCAACACCCCGCGCCGATCGGTCGGATGCTGGGATTTGGAGGCCCACTTGGAGAGCAGCCAGGTCCTTCTTTAAAGGGGTCATGAAACGATTTTCCTACTTCTTCCTCCTTAGCTTTAATCCTCAACTCAAACGCGAATTGTGAAATCACGTCGTCGTGACATTCTTCGGCACCGGTGCGATGACTCCTAGCTTCCACCGTGCTTTTTATGCACACCATAGAACTTGTCATTCTCCAGTGACGATAAGTTCCGTCAGGGCACTTATTGGCCACGAACGCGAATCCAAATATTCGTCCACGAATTGATTGTTGACGAGCGCATACGTCCGAGTGACGCAGTTCTCGTGTCCAATGCGTGAGCTGGGCTCGACTGACGTCAGTTTGGCACCGCTGACGCGCTTTGGGAACCGCGGATGTATTATAGTGAAAAGGTGGAGAGCTTTCGAAGGAAAGAAGGTACAAAATAGTCCGCTATATTTTCAAATGTTCTAATCGAAGAGCTGGCTTTGTACTTTCTACCCTCTTTCTCTTGGCCAACTAATCGATATGCGATTAGTAAAGTCCCCTTTTAAATTCATTCATGCCAGCCCAAAATTCGTTTCAAGCGGGATCGCCTCCTAAAGGGTTTCTCTTCTACGTTGCAATATCCAGCGAACCGCGTTCGGAAAGGAAGCTTCGGCGCCTCAAGGCATGAGGGATACAAATCATTGATTCGATGTCTCGCCAGCTTAATCTCGTTGGTAGAAGTCTCCTTCATTGAGAACCGCGGGGATTAATCGTGCAGGTGTCTTGCTAGCCTTGAGCAACACTGTACTCGTACTTCGCAAAAGGGTGTACTCGGAATGCGCAAACTTCGTCCTTTTCTTTCATTTTTCTACTTCGAATACGTAAATCTGTTTCATTCTTAATTCGAGTGGAGCAGAAGCTACAAGAGCGAGTGCCGGCCGTTCAGCGTCCTTGACCAGCACGCGCGCTCGTGCAGTGCAAGTGCCGTTTAGAGCAATATGATCATTGTTATACCTTCGGCTTCACTCGCACACAGGGTGGAACGATTATATTTATATTTTATAGCGTAATATTCTTCGGGCGTGTGCCTACTCTTTTTGTGTTCATTATTCTCGCCTTCGTTTTTACCACCTTTACAAACACGCTCCCTTTCACTTTCTTAGTGTTAACGTTTAGTATTTCTGTCTTACTAGTACTATAAACGTCCACATGTGGGGCTACGCAAGCGAATTTTTCGAACGCTCTCAAAACGCTCTTACGCTGAAGCAAAACGGTCTACTAAAACGCGTTTTTGGACCTCCGCTTTCCATTCCGCTGAAGCAGGCCGCGCATGCGCAGTTTGGCACCCTCAGAGCGGAGCGGAAAATGGAAACGGTCTACTAAAACTCTCTAATAACTTCCACAAACGACGATCTTGCGACGAGAAAGTTCAGAGTATTTACAGCCCGCCTAGGTACAATCTATGTTTCATTGACTCTATCGCGGCGTAGGAATGTAGGGACACGCAGGCGCGACGTCATCAGTGCAGCCGTTCAATCGGCTGGCCCCACGGTGTTGCTCGCGCGCGCTCCGATCAAGCTCGCTACAACTTTGTGCCTAACATTCTCACTGGAATTTGAGCACCGAGAGAGCCTGGATGATTGACATCTTGTCCCGCGTGACGCTGACGTCGCGGGAGTCCAATCAGCACGCTCCGCGAACTTCGTGCCCAACTTTGTGTTTGACGAGTTAAGCGACCCAGAGCTCTGTGGGCGCCGCAGTGCCGCGCTCGTCCCGATTTCCCCCATTCACACTGGAAGCGGATCCGCGTTCGCGAGGCGGTTGCGAACGCGGTTGTATTAGCCCCGAGAGCGAACACAAGCGTCGCTGTGGTCGGCCTTCCACGATTGGCCGAACGCTGACTATGACGTAAGAAAGGGGATTATCATCGACGGAAATAAGAGGAATGAAAGAGCTTTAATTTTGACGGTGTTGGCAGTGTTCCTTTAAGAGCGCAATGATTTCAAGCTTCCACCATGCTATTTACAAACACCATCGAACTTGTTGTTTGCAAGGTAATGACGTAACAAGGGGGAACCATAAGAGGGCGCCACCACAACTTCTCGCCGCTAATAAAGATCTAGTACAATTGCACGCGCATTTGATGTCATCAAATGCGCGTGTAATTGTACTGAATCCTTATACAACCGCGTCTGCAACCGCTTTGCGAACGCGGATCCGCTTCCTGTGTGAATGAGCCCTTAGCGCATCCAGATTGTGCCACAATGGAACGAAGGCGCTGACAGCCGTCAATATTTTGTTTTTATTTTGATGGTTATGTTCGCTTTCTCTTTCCTTGAGGAATATTGCTTAACAGCAAGAAAGGGGAAAACACACATACACAGAGAAAGAATATCTCTTTAGTGTTTTGGCATAGTCAGATGTATTCCGTTTCACTGCGATGGACGCCACAACCTACACGAGCCAATTCACAGTTCAAAGCTTGTCTCATGACTTCCCGCTCCCCACGTCGCTCCGCCCAACCGGAAAAGACGCGTGACACTTCCAAGCTTGGCTCCGGTAGCTCGTAGCTTTCTTTGTGGTCCAAGGTGAAGCAAAGTATAGAAGTGTACGCCTCCTTGCCGACGCCAATTCGTGCTGCACCTAGACGTGAAATATACCTTTTTGTTTCGTTATTATTGCGCTGTCTCCATGTCGTCGCTGCCGTTTGTTCAGTGAAAACTGAGCCGCTGCCGCCACCGTCGCGAATATTTATTTGGCTTCGCGCCGCCACCTGCAAGAAGGCGCCACTAACATTTTATTACGCCAAACCGTTTCCAGTGGACCGGTAATCGCCACATGAAATTACGGTTCTGTTCCGGTTCGGGTTCAGTACCAAATTCTTGATTTGGAATACAGTTTTGTTCCGGTTCAATTAAAAAGAACGGATTTGCTCCGGTTTTCGGTCCGGGTTCGATTCGACACCCAGGTTAAAAGCCACATGCTAATCGCGCATGATTACAACAGCCGCTTTGTCGCGTCTCGCGGCGTCAGGAACGACACCTTGTCTGTCTACAACTATTCAGTGTTGGTTGATTCACTGAGGGCGCGCCATTTTCATCCTGAAAGTAGGATAAGCCACTGAGACAATCAAGCTGTCAGTCACCTCCAGCGCCATGATGCTGTTTCAAGAGCGACATAGCATGCTCTAGCGAATTGCGCCATGTGCCCGTAGGCCCTAGATCAGCTAGGCGTCTCTAAACCGTGGCCTGCAGGACAGATTCGGCCTCCGAAGTCTTCCGACTGGCCCGTGGCTGGCCGCGGTCCTTCCAATGAAACCCGGTCTGCGGCCCGCTTTCAGCAGACATGCTGCTACCGGCGCAAAAAGAAGTGCGCGTAAACAAACGGGGCCGCGACGCGCTCCAAATGTGCAACCGAAGATACCGAAAAGAACGAGATAAACAGCATCGTAACGGGGGTCCTCTCGCCGAATTATTCATTGAACACTGTCATCATTAGCATCCCCATTCTTAAAGGGGCTATGCAACAATTTTTTTACTTTGCGCAAATACCGCTTAGAACGGATCCCTGACGTTAATGACCTATGGAACACGCCTTCGTTTTTCACCCGACGCATTAGAAGTCCCAGAAAAAAATTAAAAAACAACGAGCAGCGTTCACGCCCTCAACTCGCAGCCAGAACAAGCGGCCACGTGATCTGGAGCCGATTATATGCCGCCAATGTTGATCATAGCCACGCGCTGGGGTTGGCAAAGCACAGGACACGCGCTGAGTTCCAGACATTGTTATGGCTCGGCTATTGTCGTCGTTGCAGCGATTGGACACGGGCCACTACTCGAATGCTTCTCGAGCTATCAATTATCACGAGCCTAAATCGAGTGCCCACGCAATGCTCGGGTCCAATCTATGAACCGCATTCAAATATCGTCATACGGGTGTACTGCGATCCCCGCGTTACGTCATCGAATTTTGCAAGGGAGAGATTGAATGAAAATGATCGCTTTTGTCCTTGAAATTACACCGCAACAAAGGAGTTTCTTGGCCAGTGGCATTGCATGCGAGTATCCTTGAGTCCCACTAGTGCCAGTAAGCTCGTGTAAAGTGAAAAACATTCCAATTGAATATCATTGCACAGCTCCTTTAAGGCCGGTTCACACATGCAGCGAAGCGCTTATATAGCGCTGCTCACGTGTCGTCAGTTACTTATCGTCCGCCATCAGCAGCAGTTTTGACGGTGCGATGCAAAGCTGGTGAACGCTCCCGTCAACACGCGCTTAGCGCGAGGTCAGCGCTTTGCCTTGAGGCTCTCCGCTGCATGTGTGAACAGGCCTTTAGTTTTTTTGCTTCGTGTCTTTGTAAAAATGTTCAAATTCGTGTGCGTTCTCGCGTGCATTGTGCTTCGTGTCCTCTGCCACAACTAGGGTGCCTCAGCCACAACCATTACATATTGGCAGCCTAACCGCCGAATTCAGAAACCTCACTCAAACTACACTCACACTTAAGGGCCCCTCCACTTCCTCGAGGAAGGCGCGCGGGTCAGCGCTGGCCAATCGCGACGGCGGGTCCGTCCTCGCGATTGGCCAGCGCCGGCCCTCGCGCCTTCCTCGAGGAAGTGGAGGGGCCCTTAAAGGGGCTGTGCAACGATTTTTGTATTTTGCGCAAATACCGCTTAGAACGAATCCCTGACGTTAATGGCCTGTGAAATACCCGTTTGCTTTTCACCACACGCAATCGAAGTCGCAGAAAAAAATAAAGAAAAACGAGCAGCATTCACCCCCTCAACTCGCAGCCAGAACAAGCGGCCGCGTGATCTGGAGCCGATTATATGCCGCCAATGTTGATCATAGCCATGCGCTGGGGTTGGCCAGGCACAGGACACGCGCTGAGTTCCAGACATTGGTATGGTTCGGCTGTTGTCGTCATTGCAGCGATTGGACACAAGACACTACCGGAATGCTTCTCGAGCTATCGATTATCACGAGTCCAAATCGTGTGTCCACGCCATGCTCGGGTCCAATCTATGTGCCGCATTCAAATATCGTCACTGGGCGGTACTGCTACCGCCCAGCTACGTCATCAGGTTTTGCGAAGGAGAGGTTGAATGAAAACACTCGGTTTTGCCCTCAAAATTACAGCGCAACAAAGGAGTTTCTTGGTCAGTGGCGTTGCGTGCGAGTATCCTTGAGTCCCACTAGTGCCAGTAAGCTCGTGTAATGTGAAAAAACATTCCAATTGCATATCGTTGCACCGCCCCTTTAAGTGTGAGTGTAGTTTGAGTGAGGTTTCTGAATTCGGCGGTTAGTTTTATCATTCTCACTACTGTAGAGACCGGCGATCGTCGAGGCCAGGGAGGAAAGAACACACACACGCGCCTGGTCCGGGTGGAACGAAACAAGTAACTTCGTCTGCCTCTTTACTCTCTCATATATATACAACCTAATGGTAGCGACACCTACCACAACATCCCCCTTTCTCGGAGACATCACTCGTGGATGAACAAATCAAAACACACATCACTACAAGTTCAGTCTCTTTGGAGCTACTACTCGACGGTCAGATCTCGTGCGTCGAGGAGTGTGGATCCACAGATTCGCTGGTGCCTGACTCGCATCAGCTCTCGGACTTGCCCTTGGCTCTGCGGGAGCTTCCTCGGCAGAAGGCTGCGGAGAGGGAGCTGTAACCAGTCTTTGCTCATAATCTTGGGGTTGCAGGCCATTGGCTCCATCGGCGGAAGGAACCGGCAGAACCGGAGCTGGCAGGACGGGAACTGGCTCCGTAGGTTGGCTCTCGAAAGGAACTAGGTGTCGCCGATTTCTCTGCAACACACCCCGCGGAGTTTCGACGACGTAAGAGCGTGGGCGTTGCGCTCGGCTAAGCACTTGAGCAGAGCACTGTGCGTCGGTCACCCACACATCTTCGAGGTGGTCTGTCGACAACAGTCAACAGATGGCGAGTGCACAGCACTCGCAATGTTCTGCGACCAAGGTTGGCCTCAGAAGACCAAGGTTCCATGTCACCTAATGAAGTACTGGAACTACCACGGAGAACTAACCGTTTGTGACGGTGTGCTTCTCAAAGGAGGACGTCTCGTTATTCCTGCATCGCTGCGACCTGAGGCCCTGCAGGCCATTCACGAGGGACACCAAGGAGTGAACCGATGCAAGGCACGGGCTCGAGACTCGGTGTGGTGGCCCAGTATCGGCGATCAAATCAAAACCATGGTCGAGAAGTGCGAGCGCTGCGCATCTACGAGGGTACAGCGGGCTGAACCTCTGTTGACGTCGCCTCCAACAGAGCTACCTCCGGTTCAGAGTCAGACCTGCTTTCTTTAAGCGGTCGAGAACCTCTGTGAGACGCTGCCAGGCGATTGTCGAGGCCAGGGAGGAAAGAACACACACACGCGCCTGGTCCGGGTGGAACGAAACAAGTAACTTCGTCTGCCTCTTTACTCTCTCATATATATACAACCTAATGGTAGCGACACCTACCACAACAACTACTGTTCTTCGCTGCGCAAATATTTATTTGTTGCCATTTTTAGCGCTCCTAAACAGCCCGCGGGCCTATGAAAGGGTGCACCATTTGTCAGGTAACACATCGCATTGATGCAGAATGCTTGTTGGACAAATAATTCAAAGTAACTGTAAATTAAAGAAAAAAACTCAACGTAGTCGAAAAAAAAAGAGTCACTGGTAGCGTTTGCAATGTATGTTTAAAAAGATGCAGTAAGTGTAAAAGAACATTTCACACATCGCAGTCGATAAAACAGTACTCGCAGTTACATACGATGGGGTATAAACTGCAACAAAATGTTTAGCTGGGCTTGTTGGTTCATGACTGGAAATGAGCGCCAAAGAAACGGGGACAGGTGAAGAAGTAGACGACAACACGGGGCGCACTCGCAACAGAAAGTTTATTAGCAAACACACATGCTTAAATACCTAAAATATACCTAGTCACTTCCAGCGTTCCCCCTCTCTTTCTAAATATAAACATTCTTTATCTGATAAGGCCACTGACGGCTCGCTGATACAGCTATCAGCCCCTCTTGTTTTGATGACAAATGCTTCGTGAATCCCTCTGGTTGTTTTTTTGCTATGTCGCCCCAGGATGATTGTGTTTGATAACTTCGGGGTGCTCGGGCATCGATCACAATGCACGGCCAAATGGCCTGACGGTGTCTGTTTGATAGTTGCCGCGTGCTCCCTTGCACGATCATTAATGCAGCGGCCTGTTTGCCCTAGGGTGCCTCAATGTCCTTCTGTTTAGGGTGATGCCACCCTTTACAGTACCCGATGCCGACAGCACGCGCTCACGGGGAAAATACAAAGAAATCGACGAAAACAAAATGTCGCCATAGCACAGTCAGCGCCACAAACGCGTGCAGGGACACGCTCTTTCACGCGCTTCTGAACAAAAAGAAAAATAAATGTGTGGGACAAAATGGCCGGATGTCTCCACCCTAAGCAAAGCGCGCATGAAGGCACCCTAGTTTGCCCTACATACGAGCGCCCACAGGACAATGGTATATCGTAGACGACAGATGTTTTACAATCCAGAAACTTTGTTTGGTGTTTCTTTTTGCATTCGTCACTAGCCTCTTCCGGAGCATTTATCCTTCTGCACAAGTTCGAGAGTTTCTTCGGGGCCGAAAAAACAACCGGAACGTTGTAACGCTCCACAACTTTCTTTAAGTTGTGGGAGATAGCGTGAAGGTAAGGAATAATGACCGGTCTGATTTTTTGCCGTTCACGGGCGTTAAGGTGAACACCTCTATATTTCTTTTTCAGGCTGTCCGCTGCGTCGGTCAGAGATTTTTGCGGAAAGCCCGCACTTTCTAGACGTTCTACCTGTAACAGGAAGCTCCTGCCCATCTCATGATGACAGGATTTGGCCAATGCAGCTCCGAGACAGGACTGGGCGATACCTCGTTTTACCAGTTTTGAATGTGCGGAGTTGTAGGGGAGTACACCCTTCTTAGAGCGGGGTTCATAAGCCCAACAAATGTGGTCTTCTAGAAACATAAGTTTCAAATCTAGAAACTGCAAAGACCCCCCCGAGGTTCTTTCATGGGTAAACCTCAGCCCATGGGAGCAGGCCGCAAAAACCTCCATCAAATCAACTGCAACCACATCAGTGAGCACCTTAGGTGCGAGGACAATGACAAGGTAATCATCGACATACCTAAAAATTCTGAAATCGCCTTCATTCCCAAGTCTTTCAGCTATGGCTTGGTCACAGTGTGCTAAAAAAAATATCACACAAGACAGGGGCCACTCGCGAACCAATGCAAATGCCCTGTTTTTGCACATACACCTCACCATCAAAAGACACAAAGGTATGTTCAAGATATAAAGACAGGAGTTCAATGAATCTCTCCACACTCAATTCACAGGAGCTCCGGAAGGCCGTTTCTCCATTCCTCTCGATGCATTTGGTTACAGCTGTAAAAAGGGCCTGATACGGGACAGAGTAAAAAAGATCTTCAACATCGATTGAAAAGGCATCACACTTCCCTCTGGACCAACCCCTCAGGAAGTCAATCACCTCATCTGAACTACGGACCAGGAACCTCATCATGCAGTTTCAGTGACGAAAGGTGCGTTCTGAGAAAGGTGGAAAACTGGTATTGCCACGAGTCTTTTTCTGTTACTATCGCTGTTGTTGTTACTATTACTGTTACTATCACTGTTGAGACACGAAAGTTGAGGGAGGAAAAGTTCACACAGTCTTTCTACATAATAGTTCTGGTTAAAAAGAATATATATTCATTCGAAAAGCTTTAGCCGAAATCAAATGGTACATTTTCCGCAAAAATATATCTCCTTCAGGCTTGTTCATCACAACCAACGCATTAAACGCATACTGGATACGTTGCGGTGGTCTTACGCTTTTCGACCTGAGCAACCGAACGCACGATGAGAGCGAAGAGTCCTGTTAGCTACAACAATGGGTTTAAATGTTTGAACAATTAACGAAACCTTGGAGACATATGACTTAGTTCCCGAGCGGTTTAATTTATGCCTGTTAAGTTTTCTTCAACGCGAAATTCAAGATATATGGTTGTCCCACTCGAAAAAAGACATGGACAGGAAGGTATACACGACGTTTCGGGCGGACGCCCTTCTTCAAGTGATAGACGCTAAAAATGGCAAGGAAGAGGCAAGGGTTGTACACGTCACAAAAATATGGGTAGGTACATTGGCCGAGAGGGAGGGGAAGGCGAATCCGTTAGAAGACGGAGTGCAACTTCTTGGCTTGCCATCTATCGCAATAAATAAACAAACAATAAAGAGGCCGGGACGCGCAAGTGACACGGGATCTCGAACTTGCCTTTCGGCGTCCTCCGCGAGAACACGACACCCAGAATGGTCCTCGGGGGTCTCCGGCCGCCACAACCACGACTACAACGGTTACGAAGGGCGGACGGCTTGGTCACAATGGTTGTGCAATGTTATATTTAGCGAAATATTAAATTGAAAATTGAAGCATATGTATTCATCACGTTAGGGTTTTCTTATACTTACTCATATTTGTTTCTGTGTTTAAATGGTCACCTGGGTTTATTTATTTAGTTCTCCGTCTTTTATAAATACTCTTTTTTACCGGCCCTCTAGACTGTGACAGATCTCTTATGCGGTTCCATACCCAAAACATTTGTAGTTCACGTAGCAGAGCGCGTTGGATTCACACACAAAAATAAAAACACCTGCCATTATTCCACCTCTAGCTATGAAAACACTTCAGTGCTTGGCTCACACAAGTACAAGTATGGGCGAGAAGTAATTGAAGCATTTAAGATCAAGAATGCCACAATGTTTCAGAGCCCTCGGTGTCGTTATCGACAACAGAACTGGAATTCCTAGCGCGAACGTTATTATAGAAAAAGTCTCCTCTAATTTTCTTCTTCTTCCTTTTCAGGAAGTTAAATACAGCTATCTTTATTTTTATCTTTTTCTAGTGATTTTTTCTAGTATTTTCGTCTTCCTTCAATTTCTCTTTGACAAATGTGGTTTTCGCAGCGTGATAAGCATCATATAATTGTCGTTGCTCGTTGAGAGAACTGTAATTACTTGTCCCACGCATATTTCAGTGTTTTTTATTCTTTCTGTGTGAAAAATTAGGAGACCCCTGCCTTAGATGATAATGGACACAGCTAGCATAAGAACCGAGCCCATTCCATCCCCACTTCATTCCGGGCAAAATGCATCTAATTCCATTCCCATTCCATTCCTCCCAGCGCTGCCGCCATTCCATTCCCATTCCATTCCGGGGTCGCGAAAATGCAGAATGATTCCGGAATCATTCCAATTCCGGAGTGGCAACTCCGCAACACTGCACAGTTCCTCCTCACCAGCCCACCCTCCCCGCGTCATCAGGCAAGGCGCTGACAAACGGACGCACGGTCTGACACCGGCGGGTTCTCGTGAAAATGAGCGTTCTAATGCTAACGTGGTAAAACATAATCAACAATACCAAACACATTACGGGGAAGGGGAGGGGGGGGGGGGTAGATCATTTTGGATATAAAAAGGCAATCTCTTTTTGATGTGTTAATTAAGTGACGTAAGGCTGACGCATTTTTACCCCCCCCCCCCCCCCGCATCTTTATCCCATATGCTTCTAAAATTTCCTAGTCATTCGGTCTCTGACAATGCCCTTAATCTCTGCCTTTATGAAGATGGGTCTACACCTCTACACCCACGGCTAGCACAATAAAAAATAAGTGCCTCCCCCCCCCACCGCTCCCACTTCTGATTGTAACGACGTGCCATGCTCCCGAAATCTGTGGTTAACGCATCTGTGTTTGCGGCTTAACGCATCTATGCAATCTGTGGTTAACGCAACGCAATGTAGGCTTTTTTACACGTAAGCGAACTTTTTAAACAACTCCCACCTGGAAGTCAACATACTGATTTCCGTGCTTTGCCGAACAAGTGGAGACATTACCTTTCCTATTCGCAACTCCAGGACAAAGTTGCGCCCACTTGCAGGGGGAAGAAAACGCCAAGGATCGTACCGCAACATAATCTTTTTCAAGTTATGTGAAATATTGCGAAGGTACGGAAGGAAAAGCGGTCTTTTGCTGGGCCATTTCCTCTGGGGGCGATGTCGCAAGTGCGTCCCTGGGATTTTCGCGGATCTCCTACAGACATCCGAATGTATGTTGGCGGATGTCCAGCGGATGTCCAGAGGATGCACGCCGGACGTCTGTGGTCCAATGAGGCTGCGTGTGTTCGTCGCTTTCTGCGCAGAAGGGAAGCCAAAGTCCCTCGCTGAATGTCGAACTTTTTTGTCCGTGTAGCATTTATGCTTTCTAGCACTGGTCACAAAACAAGCTGGATAAGCTTGCAAAAACGGAGTGACGGAAACAGTAAAATTGTCTAAGTAATAGTAATAATAAGATCAATGGTAGTAATGGTAATACTAATAGCAATAGTAATGTTATAATTACTAGTCATATTAATCGTAACAGTAATAGTAAATTCACTTTGGTTCAGGAGAGCTGCCGCGCCTCAGTAAAGCAAGTAGCCCATATCATCAAGGCCTGCGGCACCGCATCTAATGATGGCGTCGCCCCGTTTGTCAGCAGTGAGCTTCGCTGCTTCCCGTCGGGCGTGAAACCGGTGTTGCCGATGTTGCCGCCAAGTGCAGTAGACGAAGCACCCTTTTCTCAAAAGTAGAGTGGGCGCGATATACCTATTGATCTACTGGTTTCTTTACCCGTTACCGACAATAAAACGTTACTGAGAATAAATTAAAGAGAGTGAGAGTTAGACAGGTCGCGTCTTCAAGTATTTATCAGGCTCTACGGTCATTAGAGGAGGGGGTGATTGCCATGGTAAGTTAGCTCATATTCAAAACTCCGTAATTAACTTTCTGATTATTGGTTTTCCAGGTTGCAAGTGCAGTATCGACGGCAATGATTATGAAGTCTATAGCATGTAGCATTTGCGAAAATGAAATCGTTTTCAAGATAACACGACATATTTGCACGTTTATTTGCCATATTTCAAAGAATTGCACTCAAAAAGAAAGCCGCAAGCTCTTGCCCAAATGCTCGGAGGAGAAACGTAGTCGTTTCAATTATGTCGTGACAATCTGGGTAGCGTAAGAATCGTTGCGTGCACCGACGACACAAGTGTGGACGTGACAGACGATTACGTCACTCTTCGAAACGTCATTGTGGGCAGGGCCTGCGGAGCTCTTTTTCTGCATAATTTTGAAATTCGGCTAAATACTGTGAAAATAGATCAATTCAAATCTAAAATTGTGCAAAATATTTTAATTTGTCTGGTTTTTAATAGTAATTTCCACCGATATTGCAATCGCAAGATGATTTCTAAAACCAATAATTGAAAAGTTAGTTAACATAATTTAGTAGCCAAATTACTATGAACTATTTCCTCATCTAATGTCCGTCGAGCCCGATAAAGACATGGTGAAGACGGCACTATTCTGACTTCCGCCCTCTTCTTTAAAAAAAAATGTTTTAATAAGAAAGGTAGAAATAGTTCAGAGCGGAAAACTCTGGTTCGCAGACACCAGGCTTTGCCAAATCCCGTGAAAAGGCAAAGTGAAAATAGTCCAGATCGGAAAATTCCGGTTCGCAGATACCGTGCTCTGTTTGCCAAATCCGGTGAAAACGCAAAGTGAAAATAGTCCGGAGAAGAAAATTCTGGTTTGCAGACACCGGACTTTGCCAAATCCGGTGAAAAGGCAAAGTGGAAATAGTCCAAAGCGGAAAATTCCGGTTCGGAGAAACCAGGCTTTGCCAAATCTGGTGAAAAGGCAAAGTGGAAATAGTCCAGAGCGGAAACTTCCGGTTTGCAGATGCCGGGCTTTGTTTGCCAAGTGCGGTGAAAAAACAAAGAAGAAATAGTTCAGAGCGGAAAATTCTTGTTCGCAGACACCAGGCTTTGCCGAATCCCGTGAAAAGGCAAAGTGAAAATAGTCCAGATCGGAAAATTCCGGTTCGCAGATACCGTGCTTTGTTTGCCAAATCCGGTGAAAACGCAAAGTGAAAATAGTCCGGAGAAGAAAATTCTGGTTTGCAGACACCAGGCTTTGCCAAATCTGGTGAAAAGGGAAAGTGGAAATAGTCCAGAGCGGAAACTTCCGGTTTGCAGATGGCGGGCTTTGTTTGACACGTCCGGTGAAAAAACAAAGTAGAAATAGTTCAGAGCGGAAAATTCTGCTTCGCAGACACCAGGCTTTGCCAAATCCGATGAAAAGGCAAAGTGGAAATAGTCCACAGCGGAAAATTCCGGTTTGCAGATACCGAGCTTTGTTTGTCAAATCCGGTAAAAAAGGAAAGTGGACATGGTCCGGAGAACAAAATTCCGGTTTGCAGTCACCGGAATTTGCTAAATTCGGTGGAAAGGCAAAGTGGAAATAGTACCAAGCGGAAAATTTCGGTTCGCAGACACTGGACCTTGCCAGATCCGTGGAAAAGGTCAAGCGGAAAAAGTCCTGTGAAGAAAGTTTTGGTTTGCGTAGACCGGACTTTGCCAAATCCCCAATTGGTTACCCAAAGTAGGACCAATAAAAAAAAACTTGGCGACCTAATTGGTCACTCTAGTTGGGTTCAATGTTTGCAAGTTGGTTGCCCCATGGGGATCGATCAAATTCAGTTGGCACTGGATCACCTAATTGGTCACTCCAGCTGGTGCTGTGCCACCTTTTGGCCATTGTAATTAGGTTCGAAATGCAGTGTGTGCGACTGATGGCTGCATACTTTAGAAATGCAACAAATATAGTGTACCAGGTCTTGCCATTTTCTTCTTCTCTTCATCCCAAAATGAGTGTTCAAAGCTCGCATTATATTCTGTTGCCAGATTGTGCAAGAATATTTTTGGTTTGACAGGATGTTATTTTCAAATTACATTTTTCTTGGTTCAGTATTTTATTGCAACCAGCAAGAGTAAAAAAACACGGGTGACAATTAACCCTTTAAGGCACATAAGAAGAATCGCAAGAAAAAAATCTTAAACATTTTTAATTCAAAGAAGGAGCGTTTCTATAACCAAAAAACTACTTACATAATGAAAAGTAATCCTTGTTGAGGTCACACGCGCTTGTATCCTGAGAGATACATTGCACTGTTCGGGAACCTAAGGGGATTGCTGATGGAAGTCCAGGGAGCAGTTCCTACCAGGGACAAAACAGTCTCATGCCACATTTAGTGCGCTAAACTTGTGTCTGACCACTCGGACAGTGTCCGCAGCGTCCTTTTTGGGCAAACAGTGGCCAATGCCCGACACCGTCGTACCGCACCTCCGTAGCAGGTCGCGGTTGGACATGGTACTTGATTTTTTTGGCAGGCCCACTGCTACACGAAGGTTGTCCACGCTTTGGCTTTTGTAGGGTGATAAAGCCACACTAACGGTAGATATGAAAACAATGCATTATACTAATGTTATATTGTAGTCATATTCGTAGCATTAAATTTAGCAAGGTTGTATTTAGAGCACAAATGAACACATAATCGATGCAATGAAATGCGACTTGTACTTGCCTTTAGCAATGATTGGGATTGGGCTAGTTTTTTTTTTTTATGCTTCTCAGGGCTGGGCAGTCTCGCGATACAAATGTATCACGATAGTATCTTATAGATACTTTCGAGTATATGTATCTCTGTATTGAGATGCAATTGAAAAATGTATTTGTATCTCAGTAGTGAAATACATTTACAATGTATCGCTTGTATCGCGGTACTTTGCCTGACTTAGGTATCTCGTTACATTTGACGCCGTTTTTGCGATACATTGGAAAGATAAAAACATTTGTTTGGTGCGAGTTGCTTCAGAATTTATATTATAAACCCGCTCTATAACATGGTCCCACTCATTCATCAACATAAAATAAAAACTGTGGTTTAAAAAAGGTTACGAAAAGAATAACAAAATCAGCTCCTCTCAAAAAGCCTTTACTCTTTCCGATTTAGCAGAGCGAACGCTGTAAAAAAGTTGAGTGGAAAAAGTATGGCTTTGTTGTCCATTCTCCCCACGCTATGGGTTACTGAGAAGCATAAAAGACGAAAATTTGAGATGCGAACTCAAGGTAAAACTGGGTTGATTTCGGGCAGACTGCGTTAAAGACTGCGTACCATGTCAAGCATGTTCTGCAATCTTTAACGTTCTGTAACGATGTGGTTCAACGGAGGCGACATGTTTTTTTAGCGGAGTTAATGATAAATAAAGAGTTCGAGGTAAGGGGTAGTGCATACAATGGCGCAAGAACAGGAGCACAGGCATAAATTACCATTCGCATTCGCCACGAACTACACCCTCACCACGTGGCACCGTTCGGGAACAAATGTATTTGTATAAGTATCTGTATCTGCATTCCCGAATACATTTTCGCTGTTTCTGCAGACGTATTTCAGGGGTATCTCGTTGCATAAAAGAGGAATGTATCTCAGTATCTGTGTTTGGGCCTTAAAACACATGTATCTCAGTATTTGTATTCCCGAATACATTTTGGAGTATCTGCCCAGCCCTGATGCTTCTATAAATATCCGCTGCGAAGGATTACAAATAACAACACTGATACGAGAAAGACGACGAGATATACAGAAATAGGCGCATAGTAAAAACCGTTCATTTTTATTTCTATACGAAGTTTAAAAAAAATGAGAGACGTATACAAATCTCTGTAACGCGAAACTAGAGCGCAGCTCTTGAGGAGGAGCAGGTGAGAGCGCGGAGGAGATGGTATGCCCCTCTTCTTCGTCCATACCCTCCCTTCCTCCTCCCCCTCCTCTCCTCCTCCTTATACTTATCCATTCCTCGCCCCCTCCTCCTCCTTTCCAACTACTCAAATGCTCTCCTTAATTTAGCGGGTTAAGTTTACCCGCTAAATTTAGCGGGGAACAGACGTCACGTAACCTCAACACCGATTCGATTTCCCGCTAAGTTTAGCGGGGCGGTTACGCCGACCCCTACGGCGACGGCTACGCGGCGAAACGCGGAAACTGACGCCTAAGAGCTGCCCTCTAGAAAGCGGAAAGGGAAGAAAATATAAACTTTTGTTAGTCTACAACTATCTCTGTATGGTGCGTCGTCTTTCTCGACTCAGTGTTGTTATTTGTAATCCCTCGCAGTTTAATCAGTACTTTGACTCATTTGTTAAAAACAGCTACTAATGAACAATATTTCTGCCACCGTCGTCTCCATCACCGACTCCTTTGCCTGCTGTTTCGCAGCTTGTAAACATCTGTTCTAACCGCTTCCTGCACAAATCCAGCACAAAACAATATGTCATCCACTTTCTACAAAATTTCAGCAGAGAATAGTGTATAGAGGTTATACTCTAAAGAAAATGTGTCTACTTTTCTAGCATCTGCCTATAGCCTTTTTTTTACTTTTTAATCGCTTCGAGATCGTACAGGGTCGCCACAGTGCGGCCGATGTTGAAAAGACTACGAGTGTGGACACCGCAGCACGTCGTCTGCTCTCGGCGCACGTTGAAGCATGGATCCTCGCGACAATGGAGGCTTGTTTTCGGGTAAGCTGCGCTATTTACGTTGTGAATGCTTGTTTCTTCGAAAAGGTTGTATCGTTATACAAAAGTGGAAACACGCGAAGGAAAGGAATGCCAAAGCCGGACACTTACAGAATATGTTCCTACTGTGGTTGGTGTTGTGATGCGGTTTTTCAATTCGGTCTCAGCGCCATTGCATTCTATCATAGAGTGCATCGCCGACGGAAAGCGGTGCCTTGTCGAAGGCGAGCAACTTGTGAATGCCGGACACATTAGTGAGTGCAGCGTTGTGGCCCCAACGACCACGTCGACGAGCATACACGTGCGGAGTTACGTGCTGCAGTCGTCGGCTCTCAGCAAGGACCCTCACACTGTGGATGTGAAAATCACGAACGGTGCCACTATTGATGAACGTTCGTGCACTTGCCCTGCCGGGTAACTCTTGTTTTAATCCGAACCACCAGAAACGTCTTTTAGATAATCTCACAATTCGTCGTCCAGATTGTTTTAAACGCTGCATACGTAAAACACTTTATTTTTTCGACCCCAATTATCCGCGAATTAGGCATAGTAACCTATTCGCGGCCGCCAACTCTCGCGAATTATAGAGACTTGAATTTTGGCCTCAAAACAGGAGAGGTATTCGTGTGCCTTTGTTTTTCGCTAGCTTTGTAAATCTCGAACATGGTAGGGTCGCGAAGCGTTTTGCAGAAGGTGGTGCAGTCACTTCGGAAAAATAATTGCTCGAGCTTCAATCGTTGCACCCATGTCATTTAGTGAGCTGTTAACCTTATATCACATGCCTGTATTGTTATCTGCACAAAATAGGTGTTAGGGAAAGATTTATAATTATGCTACACTGTCACAGTGTTTTGTCCACTAAATGCTTAAAATGAAAAAAATAGGAGGGAAAGATTTATAATAATGCTACACTGTCACAGTGTTTTGTCCACCAAATGCTTAAAATGAAACAATAGGAAAACGTCTTATGTCACATTAAATAGGTGAGCGGCGTTTGACAACTTCCGGTTCCTTAGGAAATTTTGTGTCACTAGTGGCAAGCGACGACAATGAGCTGCAAGCCTGTGCAAACATAATTATGAAACCTCCAGACTGTAGTTTTCAGAAACATGCTTAGACAGCCTTGCAGATGATCGTCATCGGTTGTCAAAAGCTTAACAAAAATTCCTAAGGAACCGGAAGTTGCCAAACGCTGCTCACCTTTGGGGCGCACTCAGCACCGAGAAAATGCTGCCCCCAAGGCCGCGCCACCGCGCGGGTGCAGCTCATGACGCACTACCAAGTGAACACGAAGCATTCCGCCGTGCAACGGGCTTGGCGCGGTTGCGGTGGCTAGTAGCGCGGTCGCTTCAAGGGCAAGACATAAACGGGTGGACCATTGAACAAAATCCGCCGCGAGTGGGGCGGTGGCGCGCGCCATCTAGCGAGAGTCTCCCGAGCCGCCATGTTTACCGAGACGAGGAAGACGAAGCGAGAGAAAGAGGGGCCGTAGGAGGCGGAGAGCGTTAACTCAAGGCCTCACCGGCTCGCAGTTCGCGAAGCTGCACGGTCTCCTTTCGACGGTGCAGCTGGTGCGGCAACGCGCCGGTGTCGTGCGCCGCACGAAATGAACGTAGTGCAGCCGCACCGACACGACCTTCTGAACGCGACGCGTCCGTCGGTGCAGCGCGGTGCGGTGTGGTGCGCCCCAATTGAATGTGAAATTAGTTAATGTTTTGTTCAGCTGAGTCACCGGCTTGTGGTACCTGTCTATGTTTTATTTGAAATTTGCTTGCGAAGCGCTCACCCTCAGTAATCAAACTAGGTAACATTTCCGACTGCACTCTTCAAAATAATATTGTGTGGTGTGCTGGTGTGTAATACCTTTTAAAAATCTATTTTTAATGTAGCTAATTCGTTTTTATTGTGAAAGCATTAACTGTCCCATGGAGCGAAGCCGGCGTTGTCTGTAACCGTCTGTAGCAGCGAAACGGCAGTTGAATTCCGATTGGCCAGCGAAACGGCAGTGAAATTCCCACTGGTTGAAAGCACAACAACGCAGATGCTTTGTCACGGAAGCAGGCGAGGGCCGCTCGAGGTCAAAAAGGACGTGACACAGGAATAAAAATAAAACAAAGAAAAGCCCAGCAACGCAGATGCATCGTCCTGAAAGACGGCGGGGCCGCTCAGTGTCAAAGCGGACGCGCCTCAGAAGTAAAACACAAGGAAAAGCACAGCAACGCAGATGCATCGTCACGGAAGCCGTGAATCCCGCGGGGTTCGCCGCGCCTGCGCAGTGGGAGAGCGTCATGTCAACGCTAGAGCGCCTTGTGAAAAAGGAAGACGTGGCGCGCTGCTCGTAGGAATGCGCCGCGTGTAATCATGCTGTCGTATTATTACACGTAAGCAGTCTTAAAAGGCCACTGAAAAAAATTCATTTTTAAACAGACTAGTTGGGACACACGCGCGTCAAAAAATACATTTTACGCGAAAGAGCAATTTTTGAGGACTATATTAACGGCGCGAGATGTGATTTAGTCGGTAGTCACCTCCTTTCCACTTGTTTTCTCTCTCGGCATTTCGGGCGCGTAGAGGAGAGGTGGATCGATTTGGCCATCACGTTGAGGTGGAGAGAGTGAATGACCATCTCGTTGAGGTGGAAGGAGTGTATGACCATTTTGTGACGTCATGGACTTTGCGCTCAGAATTTGAAATAAATCCCGCGCCGTCAATATTGCTCATAATTTTTTTTTTTGCTTAAAATTTATTTTGCTACGCGCGTGTCCCAACCAGACTGTTAAAAAAAATTATTCTTTCAGTGGCTTTTTAAGTGTCCCCTTTAGTCTTTTCACCTTCGGAAACTCCCATCAATTCAAGCACTGCACCGGTGTTCTGCTACACGTGAACAGGGCTCAACAGCTTCCGACACTGTCCTCAACTGACCCGCGGCAGACCTGGGGACAGCATGCCAAGGGCCATGTTGAATAAACCTGAGATTGGGGCAGAAATGAACATATAAATCCAAGGAAAAGAAAAGGACAAGACGACATATGTATTGAGACGTCGTCATGTCCTTTTCTTTTCCTTCGACTAATATGTTCATTTCTGCCCCAGTCTCAGGTTCATTCGGCATGGTTGACATTCAGCAGCTCGCCTGCTGCCTTACTATATTATCTATGCCAAGAGCGTACTCAAAGAGTGGTACGCTCCAACGAAGTTTGCAGAGTTGCCCTCGTGTGCACAGGTATGTAGACTTGCCCCATAAAGTTTCAATTTTTTGCTGGCTATGTCAACGCTTCCTCCATTTGTGGACATCCAGAAAAATGATACATCTGCGAGTAGGAGGGGACTAGTGACTTCCAGAATGCTTCCTTTCTTTTACATTCTCCTTTCACTCGTTGAGGCCACTGCCTCAACAAGTGATAAAGCCGCTGCCCCTCGCCGAAGCATATCGCAGCACCTTACCGCTCCAGCCCATGTCTTTGTAGATTTATATACGTGACATATTGTCAAGCATGCCATACCAATTGAGTATGTGACATTTACTTACATTAAGACAGACATAAGGGACTATCAAAAGCTGCTGTGTACTGCTCATCTTTGCTGTACTTGTCTTCTCTCATCTCAAAGTCTTTAGTGTAATACTTGACCAAGGAGCCTTCACCCTTACACCTCCCAGTTACATCTGCATTCTATTGATGCGTCGTAAAAATCACATTAAAATATTATCGTGCTGGTTTCCCTCATGGTACCTGCGCATTCTATTGATGCGTCGTAAAAATCACATTAAAATATTATCGTACTGGTTTCCCTCGTGGTACCTCTGCATTCTATTGATGCGTCGTAAAAATCACATTAAAATATTATCGTACTGGTTTCCCTCATGGTACCTCTGCATTCTATTGATGCGTCGTAATATTCACATTAAAATATTATCGTACTGGTTTGCCTCATGGTACCTCTGCATTCTATTGATGCGTCGTAAAAATCACATTAAAATATTATCGTACTGGTTTCCCTCATGGTACCTCTGCATTCTATTGATGCGTCGTATAAATCACATTAAAATATTATCGTACTGGTTTCCCTCATGGTACTTCTGCATTCTATTGATGCGTCGTAAAAATCACATTAAAATATTATCGTACTGGTTTCCCTCATGGTACCTCTGCATTCTAATGATGCGTCGTAAAAATCACATTAAAATATTATCGTACTGGTTTCCCTTATGGTTTCAACATTGTCTCACACGATGGAGATCATCACTGAAGGTGTTCAGGTGTAGTACGTAGTAAAGATATCAAGTACTCTTCAGTACCTTTCTGGCACTGGAAATATGGGAATGCAAGCTATGCCCCAGAATTCAGTCCTGTTTTCAGTTCCAGAAACAAGACCTGCCTTTAGTGAAGCCATACCTCATCAATGGTCAGTCGTGACAACATGCCTGTTTGGCCGAAATGCACCTCAGGAAACGGACGCGACCAGTGGATGTTTCAGCCTCAAGTACATAGTACAGTGTTTTACCTTTTGTAAACATTTGCATGCTCAACCTACTTCTTTTATCATACCTTTTGTGTATACAAAGACATCCACTGTGAAACCGGTTCATCTTTCCAAGATATGTATTAGTGCGCTCGCCATGCTCAAAGTTGGGTGAAACCTTACAGCATACTAATTTGTTGGTACCAACATTTTGTGCTGTTTTAGTTCAGATGGTGCAACACAAAACCTGTGGGCAGTATTTTTAAACCGCCTATTATTTCTCTTCACAAAGCTTTGTGCCGGAGAGTACACTACATGGGCCCAAAAGGACCTAGCGCCAATAAAGGACTTTTACATTGTATAGAACCTCTTATTGTCACGCATGACAGACAACGAAGCAGGATAAAACGGAATGAACTAAAGATTTAATAGAGGTGAACTTGTACGAGAAAGGAAAAGGAAGACAAGTCGAGAAAGCAGGAGCGAGCGTCGGCGGCGGCAGAGGCAAGCGACGATTCGTCGGTGTAGCAGCTGTCTATCGCGAGAGAGAATCAGCGAATGAATCTGGAATACGGCGCTCGCCTCTTTATCTACTATGCTCGTCATCTCGAATATTCGACCAGACCTACAATCTTCGGGCAAGAGCTAGGGCGACACCGACTAGGCAACATCATTCTAGCCCCGTTATCGTTCACGCTCGGGGTGAGTGTACACACGAATCTTCTAGATGAACGGAGAAGCGTATCTTCTTGATCATGCACTCGGCAATATAATCACAATGGCATGGGAAAAGAGAGTTCTTCTAATGTGTGAAAAGAATCTGCATAATATGGGGCTCATTATTGTGTAATAAAAAAGCTTCATGCCTCTAAAACATGAGGTGTGAATTCAAATGCTAAGCAACAACAAAGAATGTCTACTCTAGACAGTTCCACACTCATTGGAAGCTGGAAGGTTTGCCCTGCATGTTGTTCTCCTTTTAGAGTGTTTTCACTTCTTGTTCCAGCTCCACGGTACGTCTTTTATGCCATTTCTAAGATAAAGGCAATCTACACAACACTACATAACACCTGCAGGCACAGAACCTGACGTGGCCGACATGGAAGGTCCTGCCCGGTTGCACAAGTACGGCCTTTCACCCACTGCAATGCAATTGGGGTCGACCAAAACAGAAGTTTCTGACGCCTACCTTCAAACGCTGAAGGACACATATTGTCACGAATGACAAGTGATGAGGCGGCGAATGACTTAGTAAACTGAACGTTAAATGGGGCGAACCTGTGCCAAAAATGAAAGGAAAAAGAAAGATAACAACAGAGCGTCGCGGGCGTCGAAGGCGGCGAAGCGGCAGGATCGGACGCTCAGGCGAAACTGACTTTGGCTCGCCACGCGAAGCCCCTTATGTACTCGCGTAGGCTTCTGGAATAATCGGCGTAGAAGGTTCGACGCGTAGAACATTCGGACCTAGAACAAACAACAATTTTCTTGAATTCACCAGAACATTAAACTGAAAGAATAAATAAACGACGAGTAACTCCCAGGAATCAAAACCTGGCACTTCGCGAGGGAGGCAAGCACGATAACCGTTAGTCCACGGCTGCGCTGCCTACTTAGCCAGCTGCGCGCGCGGCATTACTCCCCCAATTGAAAGTGCATCGCCCCGATGCAATACAAAACAAAACAAAGCAAATAAAAACGGCAAACTAAAGAGTCATTTGAAACACATAATGTCCACAGTCCTATAGGGCGTAGTACGGCTTCAAGCGCACGACGTGGACGACTTCAGGTCGTGGTGGGCGGCGTAATAATGTTCTTGTTCCGTCGGGTATCACCTCGTAGTTAAGGTCTCCAAGTCGACGAAGCACGTTGTACGGTCCGAAGTAGCGCTTCGGGAGTTTCTCGCTTAGGCCGCGTCGTCGTATCGGGATCCAAACCCACACACTGTCTCCAGGCTTGAAGCGAACGTCGATCCGGCGAAGGTTGTATCGGGTAGCGTCGAAACGTTGTTGATCTTGAATTCGGAGTCGGGCGAGCTGGCGAACTTCCTCGGCTCGTTGAGCAACCCCCTGGGCGTCGGGGCTTACATCGTCAGCTGGTTCGTGGGATAGCTTCGCGTCGAGCATGGTCGTTACTTTTCTGCCATGCACCAGCTGAAACGGTGTTACTCCTGAGGCCTCTTTTGCCGCCGTGTTGTAAGCAAACGTGACGTAGGGTAACACCTCATCCCAAGTCTTGTGCTCTACGTCGAAATGCGTAGAAATCATATCGGCGATAATTTTGTTTAGCCGTTCTGTTAGTCCATTTGTCTGCGGATGGTACGCAGTGGTTCGACGATGGCCGGTTCCACTGAGACGAAGGATCTCTTGCGTCAGCTGAGTCATGAACGAAGATGCACGGTCTGTGATGAGGACTTCAGGAGCGCCGTGCCGGAGCACAATGGACTCGATGAAAAACTTGGCGACTTCAACAGCCGTGCCTGCTGGAAGGGCTTTTGTCTCGGCGTACCGTGTGAGATAATCGGTGGCGACGATTATCAGCGGTTTCGCGACGTTGAAGGCGGAAAAGGGACAAGTAAGTCCATTCCGACCTGCTGGAACGGCATGGACGGGGGAGAAATCGGATGCAGATTTAGAAGCCTCCGTAATAGGGTCACTGCAAAAATAAGATTAGCAAAGAAAAGACACTACGTTGCCCGTTTGCAAACTCATCAGAGTAACCCCCCAAAAAAAGCTTGGGATGTTGTTCACGAATTAATAGGCCGTAAAGGTAAAGAAAATATTGATCAAACGGTGTTAAAAACATTTGGAGACTCCGATGTAGAGTCCTTGTGCAATAGGTTTAATGCCTCGTTCATTCAAGGTGCAACAGATTTGCAATACCAGGGACATGGCTCTTCTAACGTCTTCCCCACATGTGAAGAAAGGTGTCGAAATTCCGCCTATTTGCCACAGATGTTAGAAGAAGACTTAAAAGTAGTTATCAAAAGTATGTCGGTGGCCAAACCACCTGGGCATGATAGAATTCGTTTAAGGGACATTGTAGTCAATTTCGAAAAACTAAAACATCTCTTATTAAAAATAGTTAATTCATCTTTCTCTGAGGGAAGGGTTCCGAATGGTCTTAAAATTGCTGTGGTTAGGCCTGTTTTCAAAAAAGGAAGTAGAAAAGAGATGCTAAACTACAGACCCATTTCTATTTTGCCCGTACTATCGCTAATTATGGAACAGTTTGTATTTTGGTCCATGACCTCCTTTTGTCACAAGCATTCTTTACTATGCCATTCACAGTACGGGTTTCGACAAAATAGAGGAAAAATTACATTGCTGGAAGATTTGTCCGACCACATTCATGATAATATTGATAGAAATAATTTCGTCCTTACTTTATTTCTAGATTTGAAAAAAAAAACGTTCGATTCAATTGATCACAGGTTACTCATATACAAATTAGAGCATCGGGGTTTTAGAGGCCCATATAGAAAATTTCGAACCAGCTACCTTTCAGAGAAGAGTCAATTAGTAAAAAGTAGTGATTTTAAAAGTAATTTACTGATAATTCCTTCTGGTGTCCCCCAAGGATCTACTTTGGGTCCTTTTCTTTTTAACATCTATGTGAATGAAATAGGTAAATTGAACTTATTTTCACGCGTTTTCCAATACGCCGATGACACGGTCTTGTACTCGCGGGAAACAATAAATTGGAAGAACTATCGTCTCTTCAAGCCGATATTTACGAGCTAATGGCATGGTTCATAAACAATCGTATCTGTGTTAACATAGATAAAACCAAACTAATGTATTTCCGTAATCCTCATAAAACAATAACGTTTAATATTCCGCTGGTTCTACATCGATCTAACTGCGAGAGATGTAATTGTATGCCGCTTGAATATGTATCTTCGATAAAATATCTGTGTGTTCACTTTGATGAACATCTTTCTTGGAATAGTCATATTGAGTATCTTGCGAAGCGACTTCGCGCAGTATTTGCATTTTTATATCGTTTGCGAGGTGCAACCAACCTGACTCTGAGAATGAGGGTTTTTCAAGCTCTGGGAGAGTCGGTGCTTCGGTATGGGGTCACGCTTTATGGTTCTTGTTCAAACTCTAGAAAAAGTAAATTAGGTATTATTTTGCATAACATTTGTAGAAATTTAGCATATGGAACCAAATTGGAGGAGTTAAGAACAGAGTCAAAAATGCGTTCGCTACAACTTTTGTCAACTGAAAGATTATATATCTATGAAATACTAGTTAAGAATTATTATAATGGTACGTTTAAGAAACCTGTAAAGAAACAAAAGGTTTTGAGAAAAATAGAGCGGTTCGCCCTCCCTAGTGTATACACAAATTACGGAAAACGGGTTCGGTCTTTTACGTTCCTCATCACTTTAATTTGTTGCATAACCAGCTTTTCTATCTACAGTCATTGAAAGTGATAAAAAAAGAGCTTAGAAATTGCTATTGTACCTACGATTTTTAAATTGTTGTACGGGTTAAGGGTACGGCGTTTTTCTGTTTATTTAGTGCTTCGCGTTATTTTGAGTTTGTTAGTAGTTTCTCTGCTGGTTGCCAGGTCACGCCTACAAGCACAAACGTGCTTTTGCGGACCTGTTTTGTAATGATGTATATTTCTTCGTGCAATAAAGATATTATTATTATTATAGAAGTCCCGACGGCTTCGTCGGCGGTTCCTTGCGTCGCTGACACTCGTGGCATGATCGAGTGTAGAGGTGAACGGTCTTTGGTAGCCTCGGCCAGTAGTACTTTTCTCGAATCCTGGCGAGCTTCCTGCTGTAGCCAAGGTGTCCAGCCGATGGGTCGTCATGGCATTCTTGAAAAATTTCTTCTCGAAGGCTGGAAGGAATAACTAACCGCCACGCTGCGCTGTTGTAGACGAAGTTCTCTTTGCACAGCACCCCTTGCCGCATTTAGAAGGTAGGCAGGATTCGTAAGAAAGCACGGGGAACCGTACTCGCTTGTCCCTCTAGGTGCTCAATGAGCGCTCGTAGTTCAGGGTCGTCTCGTTAAAGTGCTGCCATGTCGCTGACATCCAGAGCGCCAAGAAAACACTCATCGTCGTCGTCTTCGATGCAGGCAGGACCGGCCTCGACTGGGGCCCTTGACAGGCAGTCGGCGTCATTGTGCTTCCGGCCGGACTTGTACACCACGGTCATGTCGAACTGCTGTAGTCGTTGGCTCCACCGGGCGAGGCGTCCGGAGGGGTTGTTCAGATTCGCGAGCCAGCAGAGCGAATGGTGGTCCGCGACCACGCGAAAAGGACTTCCATACAGATATGGGCGTAACTTTCTTATTGCCCAGACGATAGCGAGGCACTCTTTTTCAGTCGTTGAGTAGTTCTTCTCCGCCTTAGACAGCTTCCGACTCGCGTAAGCAATGACTCGCTTTCATTTGGACTAGTACCGCGCCAAGTCCGGTGTTACTGGCGTCCGTGTGGATCTCTGTTTCAGCGAATTGGTCGAAATGGCCAAGGATTGGGGTCGTCTTGAGTCTTCGTTTGAGCTCATCGAATGCTGGTGTTCTTCTGTCCATTAAACCTTTACGGCGTCCTTCGTGAGGTGCGTCAGCGGTGCGGACAACTTGGCGAGGTTCCGGACAAAGCGCCTGTAGTAGCCACAGAGTCCGAGAAATCTTCTCACGGCCTTCTTGCCTGAGGCCGGAGTAAACGCAGCTACGGCTCGGGTTTTCTCGGGGTTAGGGAGAACGCCTTTCTTGTTCACGACGTGGCCAAGGAACTTTAGTTCCCCATAGGCAAACCGAAACGTTGATGGCTTGAGTGACAGGCCGGCGGTCTTGATGGCTTAGAGCACGGCTCGAGGTCGTCTCAGGTTCTCGTCGAAATCTCGTGAGAATACCACGACATCGTCCAGGTAGACGAGGCAGCTCTGCCATTTCAGACCTTCCTGCCGCGCGTGCAGCTGGCTAAGTAGGCAGCGCGGCCGCGGACTAACGGTTATCATGCTTGCCTCCCACGCGAAGTGCCAGGGTTCGATTCCTGGGAGTTACTCGTCTTTTATTAATGCCGCGCGCGCAGCTGGCTAAGTAGTACTTAGCCAGCCAGTTACCACTCTAAGAAAAAAAGAGTGTAGTCGGGTGTATCAGGCGCACATGCACCCTTTTTCTGAAAGATGCACCCTCCGTTGCCCAGCCAGTGTACTTGTACACCGAAAATGAGCATTCTCCTCTCCCTTAAAACCTCTAGGTGTATTAGTGCAACGCCACGCTAGCCACGCACCCCGATCACCTTGTGCTTGGATTCCCCCTTGGGGGTCACTTTTTGGGTCGGGCAGTTTCTTAGAAAGTGTGGAGCTGTCCTGTTCACTCGGTATTGACAGTAGAGTGGACGCTATGCTTGTTTTAGGCCAATCGGGTCTCCGGGTAGGATCACGTGACTACAGTCTTCAAGCTAGAGATAAGGCAGAGCACGCCCCTGCCTGAAGGCCAAGGCCACGGGTAGCATCCACTGCACTATTAACTTTGGGTCGAATTTTCAAGAGGATATAAGGGACAAATCATCACGTTGGGTTCATGGTTGGGATAACCCTGAAGATAAATAAGCCTTTGCGAGGACAGCCTCTTTTGGCCTTGAAGGAGCTGCTATTTTCGTATTGTCACAAACTCTGGCGCCGGCCGACTCTCCCGCGATCTTTTTCTTTGTGTTTTTGTGCTGCTCGCCGTGCCCCTTCGACAATTTGCCTTTTCGGTGGGCCGCCACGCGTTGCGGCGACCACAAACGGGAAAACCAAAGCCGGTTTTGTTTGTTTCTTCCTTTTTTTCCCTCGTTTGTGCCTTCGGCGCCGACAAAGGCGGGAAATACGTCGCCGTGGAGAGGGACGGTTGGGACGGTTTTCGTGGGGAGCGCATAGTTTCGGGAGAGAGCTTTTTGGGTCTTCAAGGAGGCAAGACGTTCGTGGTTGCGGGGTGAAGTCGGCGGGAATGGCGGCCCGGCAACGCGATATCTTCTGAGTCTTCTTCATCGTCACCGCCGCCGTCTTCCTGCCAGCTCACCACCGCCGAGAGCCCGACGATCCCCTTCGACACCAAATTTGAGTGAGACCCGTCCGTACACTTCGGACTTTACTTTTTCGGACGTTTTATTTTTACTTGCTCTCCGTCCGTGGTTTTGTTGCTTGATTTCATTGTCTTTATTTTGTATTGCTGTAGCGCGCCAACCGTTTTCCTTGTTGTTTCTTTTGTTTGAATCTCCGTGTGGAGCTTTGGGGTTTTTTGTTGTTGTGTGTTGTTTGCCTTTGTGCCAAACCTTGGAATTTAAATTTCTATTTTGTTTTTAAGTAAATATATTGCTCATTGTTCAAACTCTTTGTGTCCGCCTGAGCTCATTCCGTTCTTCCCCGACTTGGGCACACGCGCCAACCGCGCGGGCTGACCGGCCTCAACAAAAATGAATGTTGTCCACAGTTGTTGTAGAGGGCCGGCAGGCAAACCGTCAAGGGGGAATCGCGCCTCTAACCTCCAGGCGGGGGCGACTGTGACACGTATACTCCTCTTTTCTTTCTCTCCCTAAGCTGAAAGCGTGGAAGAAGCTGCGCAGTCGCCGGACCAATGAACCGGGGGCTTTTTTATCGCTTTACTACACTGACTGGGCACGGGTAATGGCAGGAGCGTGACCATGTGATAAAGGTTTCGCGGATGACGATACTCTTTCCGAACCCGGAATGTCCAATTCCCGGCCTAGTTTCTTGTGCGCTGTGCTGCGACCAGCGGGGCTGCCGGAGATTTCGTCCGCGACAACGTATTCGAGTGCATCAAGGCTTCCAGTGTTTGAAAAGTCCTACGCGTACATCGGCAACAAGCGATTTCTTCAAAAAAGCCCAAGGAATTCATGTAATGCGTTTAGTGTTCGGGTTGGCAAATTAATGATTCTGCCACATTGTGTTGAATCTTCGAAGACCCCTTTCTTTTCGTTTTTGTGTTTGTGTGGTTGTTCTGCAGTGAGCCCGTGTCGACATCTCGGATTCCATATTTTAAGTTCGGTATTTTCATCGTAAGTGCGCTGCTACCTACTCCTTTGCAGCAATTGACCCTTCCGTTCCGGGTTACCTCTAAAATTATGCAGTGTCTATTTCCTAGCAGCCAGGAGAACTATTTACCCGAAATTCTATCGGCAGTCGCCTGCCATTAGCCGCCTACAATCCGGTGATAACTGCAGGTAGAATACTGACTTTCTTGTTCTCCCGGCGTTTTGTGAAAACGGGTTTCATGGACAACCTTTCGTTGATACACGTTTTGTAGACACGTTTCGTCAACAGTAACGTTTAATCGTCACTCGTTACGTGAAATGTACGCTGAAGGAACATTCCGTCGCGCGTGTCTCTGAGGCGCGTGCTCACCGACCCAGCCCACCCGTTCACGTCGCTTCGTGGCGACAGTCTGCGGCGGCTCATTACAAAAAATTTACCCCACCTGTGCCACCCGTACATGTCACTTCGCGCATATAGTTTAGGGCGGCTCATTACAAAAAAAGAGAAGCTAATATAGGAAAGCTAATCTAAGCTGTCTATGAAACATCGCGTGTCGATGAAACGTCGTTCGATGAAGTGGTTGTATCTCTAATGAGTGGCGACTGCCGGCAGAATTTCGGGTAAATAATTCTGCCGGCTGCTGGGAGAATAGACTCTACCTAAGAATCGGGCACGGTTCTTGTTTGCTAAGTAATCTTCTCAGTTGTGTAACAGCTTCGTTGTACATCTTCACATATCACGGATTGCTTGCACGTTTGTACTTGTTTACGGAATAGGCTGTCTAATAAACTTCTAGGAGATTTGAAAACAATCCCATGTGTATGTTTACCTGCCTTTTTGCAACCACCTGGGCGCGTACATGTTTTACAGGTTTCCTTGAGGTGGGTGCACAAAGAGGTGTAATGGTACACCATTGAATGAGGTGAATCTATGTTCTCTATGAGCGGGGTGGCTGTAGAAAACGGTGTAATAGTAAACCCTGTTGGTGGGTGTATCTGTTCCCTATGAGCGGGGTGGGTGTAAACAACAGTGTAATAGTAAACCCTGTTGGTGGGTGTATCTTTACTCCCAAACAATTGCGTGGGTGTAGAGAAGTGAATACTTGTACACCTTAAATTGGGGTGTACCTGCACACTGAAACGACAGAGAGGGTGTAAGAAAGGAGTAGTGACACACCCCAATATGGGGTGTATCTGTGCACCCCCGAATGATGAAGGTGTCTAAAAGGTGCACATATGCACCCTGAAAAAGGGTGTATGTATGCACCTCGTCTAGAGGTGTACTTGTAAACCTTTATGGGTGTAGTATATGTGGAAGCACTTACACCCCCTGTGGGTGTACCCACTACACCCTTTTTTTTTTAGAGTGACTCGTCTTTTATTTAGTTTTTCCCTCGGTGGCCTGAGGGTCGGCGCGGGAGCTCAGGCGAAGCACGCCTTCCACAAAGCTCGGGACGCTTTCATTGGGGTCCTGGGTCCTCGTTTGCAGCAGGTATTCGGCCCTCTCCCTTCGGTGTTGACTGGCGCATGTTCGCGTGAGCTCGTTCTTGAAAAGGTCCCAAGAGGTCAACGAAGCTTCATGGTTTTCGATCCAGCACCTTGCAGTTCCTTCAAATGAGAAGTAGAGGTTTTGCAGGCGCTGTTCGTCGCACCACCTGTTGTGGCGAGCCACGCGTTCATACTGGTTGATCCAGTCTTCGACGTCCTCGTAGATCTCGCCGAGGAAGGGAGCAGGTGTCCGCGGAGCGACGGGCAGGACGACGACGGGCGGCGTGGTCATGGTCGGGATCTTGTTCTTCCGTTTCTCGGGCAAGAGATCAAGTTCGGGGGACTGACCTCTGGTGCGACGGCTTCTTCGGGCTTCGGCGTCTTCGACGAACGGTAGCCTTCCGGGACTGAGCACGTCGCTTGGCCGGGATGTCTTCGGAGAAGTGCGCTCAACGGGCATAGAATGCACTACCCAGCACCTCCAACAAAATGTCACGAATGACAAGTGATGAGGCGGCGAATGACTGAGTAAACTGAACGTGTAATGGGACGAACTTGTGCCCAAAAATGAAAGGAAAAAGAAAGATAACAACAGAGCGTCGCGGGCGTCGAAGGCGGCGAAGCAGCAGGATCGAACGCTGAGGCGAAACTGACTTTGGCTCGACACGCGAAGCCCCTTATGTACACGCGTAGGCTTCTGGAATAATCGGCGTAGAAGGTTCGACGCGTAGAACATTCGGACCTAGAACAAACAACAATGTTCTCGAATTCACCAGAGCATTAAACCGAAAGAATAAATAAAAGACGAGTAACTCCCAGGAATCGAACCCTGGCACTTTGCTTGGGAGGCGATAACCGTTAGTCCACGGCCGCGCTGCCGACTTAGCCAGCTGCGCGCGCGGGAATATGACGAGAATGCCCTAGCCACTATTGACAAGCTAACAAGAGAGCAATCTCAATGTTTTGCATGCAAGAATATAGGAAAGGTGTAGCAACCAGTACAACTGGCCACTCCTTTAAAACGAGGGCAAGAAACATGAGCGAAAACAGAAGCCTCACAGCCTACGTGGACTTTTTAAGACACTGCTCAGACAACAAACCTTTCAAAGTGCTTCCGTGAGAAGTGAGCTCGAAGAGGAGGAAACTTCTGCTGAAACATATATTGAAGATAAGCTAACGCACATTGCCAGAACGCGTCCCAATCGCCTCGTCTTCTGGGGCCCATTCCCCGTCATGGCATGCTCATCGGATAGGATTGTTAGGTTTGAGGGCTTGTGTTGCGAAGGAACGCCTCATGTCCTTGAAATAAAGTGCCATGAGAAGCTTGGAAACTGCTTCGCAAAAGAAAACGCAAAGCCCCAATTTTACAAACAGCTGCAAGTGCGGATGGGGATTTTCGGAATCAAATAATGCGAATTTTTTTGTAAGTCAGCTGAAGTGTGCAAGTTTTTCAATATTCCTTTCTGCAAGGATTACTTCGATGAATGCGTGGAGTTTTTTTTAGAGAGCTGTACTATACATTTTTACTGCATTGCGTGCTGCTTGAGAATACGTTGTGTTGTGTAAATATCACGCTGTATAAAAGTTTTGTTCGTAAATATCTGGCTTTAGATCTCTTTTGATTAGTGATAATTAGCCGTCATAGCGCCATGTTTAAATAACGCCTCCCTTCTACTTCTGCAGTTCATATTTGTGACTAGACCTTAGAATATTTGCTTTTATATGCATGTTGTAAAAACCGAGCATGCGCTCATACTGTGCTTTCTTGTGAGGCGTTTTCGAAATCACTATAAATTTTGAGTTTACAAGCTAGTAGTGCGAACTGTCGATGTTGCAGTCTTGGGATCAGTTACTTAGAGATTCACTGGCCACCCCACTTTGTTACCAAACAAAAGAGGTCTTAATATAAGAAGCTGCTAAATAAACATGCCTTTGAACTGTAACTTCCCGACATTGGCTGTTCGACACAACTACTTCACTAAACAACAGCATTTCTGCGAGCTTCTTATTAACGTCACTGCGGCCTTTATCAGTTCAATCATAACTTGACATTATTTATAAAAAATATCACTTCATACTGGAATGTATTTATTGGAAAGGCACATCAGAACACAATATACACGAAAGAGACAGGCGAAGCCGTACCAACGAACGTTATCATCCCTCTCGGGGCACAACAACCAGCAGCTTTGCGGTGTACCCCTTCTTATGGTGACCGTTGGTCAAACTTCGCGACGGCAAGTCACCTGGTCTTTCCAGGGCAACCTCTGTGCAATCTAGTACCATACGCGTGTTCTTGAATGGGGCGAATTACACATTCGGATTATCAAGCACTGAATTTTCCGATGGAATGGAAGCAGTTTCCCCCAGCACTTGAGAAAGTATGCGTATAAAGGTTTGAGCACATTCGACACTGTTATTCCCTGAATTTGGAATAACACAGGAAGAAAACCGTAAATTGATATTATGGTAAAGCTCTAGCATAACCACTAGTACAGTATCCGTGTCATTTAGGGCATAACCCCGTGAAGAAAATTTTCTGGCACATCTTTGAATCCTGCAATTTTGTTTTTTGTTTCATTTAATTTAATAATACCTCAAGGGCACTATTCCTGAAGTGCATTACATGAGGGCGGAATCAAGAAATATGAACAAACGTTTAGAAACAAACGAGCAGATTCTCAAAATAAATATAGATAGTAAAATTTCCATAATAATGGCTAGAGTTAATTCGGATCACGATATATATCATGGAAACAAATAATAGAAACTCAAACAAATTGTAAGAAATAACTATTGGAATAAACGTTCAGCCTTTCCACTCTCGTGAAGAAGGAAGACCAGCGGAGCTGTACTTCATACCTGTGCTTCTTCGTCGTCGTCGTCTGTTTTTCGCGCTGTTTCTACGATGAATTCCAACAACGCGCCCAACTACCGTTCTTCTATTATAGCTGGAAAGGTTGCCGCCATCTACGGCAAGTACACAACCATACTGGTTAGTGCTTGCCGCCGCGCTTATAGATGGCGGCAGCTGTCCAGGCAGGTTTGTGTCGACATACCGGGCACCATCCTGGACCTAGCCTTACGAGCTCCGCTGTAAAAGGGTTTGACTAACGGGGAACACTTTTATGATGTGCCTTGCAAAGACCGCAAAATTTAGCTTGGTTGTTTTCGAGTACACTAACTCAACTGCAGGCTTGGAATGCCTGTTAAGATGCGTACCTGGTCATCATATTGAGCAACAGAAATAGACAGGAGGCGTATTCCTGTTTGAATCGGGTGTCAACCTGGAGAATGTTATCCCTCAGAGTCACCTGGCATTTTCACCAAAAACTCTGAGAACTGATGATGGACAAACGTGGCTG
>JABSTQ010002279.1:0-26792 GCA_013358835.2 Ixodes persulcatus | reverse complement strand
TTCTGTGCAGCTAAGCAATATGGCAAAAGATTTAAGCCTTACGGGATGGACGCTCATTTGAGTGAAGTCTGGGTAGGTTCTTTGACACAATTGTAGCTTTGTCATTCTTTCCCCCGGAAGTACGTCATGTTTATCGTGTAGTGCCTTAATGAGAGTAGATCGAGGCAGGCTTTACGTAGAGTCCTAAAAACGAAATAAAAAGAGACACCGTGATTAAATTGTAGTATAGGCTGTATGCTCCGATTTAACATATACTTTTAACACATCCTTTTAACGAGGTTTGTTAAACGTTCCATGCGATTTTATTAAAGTATGTGTATACAGGACAGCATCCACCGTTTGTAGCATACTAAGTTGGCTACTGGACAGTGCTACTCATCTACAGTACTAGTTGTCGTTTGCTTGAGCAACACGGCAGAGCTCTCCACCCGGAAACAACATCACGCAAACCTGGAAGCTCGCGCCTTGAATCAACTTGAGACTAGCTCTTAAATAGCCGGGCTACGTCCACCCCCGGCGCAAAACGCTTCAGCGTGATTGCAAATATTTATAAAATGGCCTTTCATTTGAATTCAATAACAATTTCAGCAAACGTTTCCACGTCCTGGCTTCATTTCTGGATCTAGCTTTCAGTGTATAGTTTAAAGTTTCTGCGACGTGAGGCGAATTTATTTACTGCGTAAAACAACTTCTTTTGTCAGCTACGGTACACCTTTGTTGATCTTATGAAACCCACGTCTTTAAATTATATACAGTTACCAATACCGGTATGTCTAACACAAAACCAAAAATCGAACACATGAAAAAAAAAGACCATTCCGTCAATTTTTTTTCGGTGTAGCTGAGAGATCCTGCAAAATTTGTGCAGCTTTTCTGTCTCCGCATTTGTGCTGTAAATGTGTTTTTAGAAGTTTACTAAACTATGCAACTAAAATATATCCACTTTGGATATATTGTAATTCGTGTTATTGGGTTGACATTATTAATTAAAATATACAATTGGCAAGATAAATTTTGTCGTTTGATTAAGATATAACCGAAGCAATACTATATTTTAAAGCCTCCATAGAAGCAAATATTTTTTTCTCCGCGCTCTGTCTCATTCTTTTAGCTAGTGAGACCCAACACGAAACACTCCTTTGTTTTTCTTCCCAGTACATACAACGTGTCAAACACACCCGAGCGCCTAATAGGTTTGCTTGTCCCTGCATGACGTAATAGGCAGTGCTCCTTTACATGTTATAAAGAGAAAGATGTGTATAGAAAAGACGCGCTTCGAAAGGTTACGTGGGGTTTCATGACGTTTGGTCTGTGGACGTTTTGGCCTGCGCCAGGCTTCTCCAAGACCGGTTGCATGATTGATACCATCAATGTCTACTTACGAAACGCAGGAAGGTATGAGTTCCGAGCATTTTATACTTGCTCCGCTGGTGATCGATCAGGTTGCAAAAAACAAATTACGAAACCAAAGAAAAAAAAGAGAAAAGAAGCCTTGCTTTTTTTTAGCATTCTGTGTCTACAGCATTCGCCCACTTGAATCACATACTGTGTTCCATGACGTAATGCAACAATGATAAATAACATTGTTGGACATAAAGATAAATCTATTTTTTAAATCGTTAAACTGCAAGAACTTCAGGTTTGTTTCAAGTTTGCTAAAATTGTTTTCTATGTTTATTCAGCCCAAAATCTTACTTGTTCCATTACACGAGAAGGCGGCGTCGGGGTTGTGCCGGAAAGATGGCCATAAAAATACGTCCTCAAGCGCGCGCCGCTCAAGGTCAAAGCGGACGCGCCTCAGAAATAAAACACGCAAAAAAGGCAGAGCAATGCAGATGCTTTGTCACGAAAGCCGACGGGGCGCTCGAGGTCAAAGCGGACAATCCTCAGAAATAAAACACAAAGAAAAGCAGAGACACGCAGATGCTTCGTCATGGAAGCCATGAAGCCGGAGGGGGCGCAGCGCGTGCGCAGTGGTGGAGCGTGATGTCACCGCTGGAGCGCATTGTGCAAAAGGAAGACGTGGCGCGCTGCTTGCGGGAATGCGCTGCGTGTAGAAATGTTTTCGCACTCCTACACGTAAACGGTCTTAACTGTTTTCGCCGTGTTTTTTGAATAAAATATTTTAAATAAAATGTGTTATAAAACATATCGTCTACTTTTGCGCATGGTGCTGAACGAAACAAAATAGACAAGGGGAGCCTGTGCCCTTGCGTACCCAAGGAGGTTATAGGTACTAGGAGGGGGCACGTTGCAATATATGTTAAGCCTAGTCATAAAAAGTTTAAAAGATATTGTGCCCAACGTGACCGCAGATCTCTCTGATAATTAGTGCGCGTGACATATCATGTGCGAGATGTATGGTTGATTGTAGCAGGATTCCTTGCAGGCTTGCGCGCGCTCCGTCCGGTAGGTTTTATCATATCGAAGGCTAGTCGTGAAGCAAGCAAAAGCCACGCGACGGTCGCGTGCTGGGCCGATAAGTGAGGAGGGTAAGGAGGAAAATGAGAAAGAGGCGAGGCGTCAAGGGAGCGTGGCTTGTGGAGGCTACGTGGTTGACGTCATGCCCCCTCCTACCCTTCTAATCTCCTTGTGCGTACCTGCGGTGCCATTAACCAGAAGAAGCGGTCTACCTCGTGTCGTGAGTTGCACATGCGCACAGCGGAGCCAAGCACTCAGCGGCTGTTCGTGCTCGGTGCACAATCCCTGATAGCCTATCAACGATAACCAAAAGTTTGCAATGACAGCCTTTTTATTTTTTTTGCAGTCGCGGAAAGAGATATTTCTGTTTCCAAAGGGTGATGTTGTAAAAAATTGGCTGCAGAAAACACTATTGTCGGTGGTCTATGAATTGAGATAGCATTTGTCATGAGACTCATGACGTATCTCACTGTAAAAATATGACGACGCAAATATTGGTTAAGCGCTTTATTTAATGAATGGCTTACGACGCAATCATTAACATCAGCGCGAATGTAGCGCGTTCCTTCGAAATTGAGTGATTGCTTCGTCAATGTGTGCTCTTATAGTCTTCTGCCTCTGTGTAATCGTTTAATGTTCACGCTGTTTAATTCCCCACCATCATTGCAGCTTCGTGTGGGTGTCTTGTCCTCTCTCAGTGTAATTGTTCAATGCTCACGCTGTTTTACCACCATCATTGACCATCAACCAAATAGCTCAACTCAAACCGATAATTGTTTCGTAGCTTGGAAACAAATGTGAATGTGTATGTACTGGTGCTCCCTGTGTACGTGGCGCGGGTTTACCTTCTTGCAAGGACGACGTCGGGGGCGACGTCCTGGAGGACGATGTTTTCGTCCTAGGACGTCCTAGAGGTCGCCCTAGGACGACCTCTAGAACGACGTCGACGACGACATCAAGGTTGTCAGGTACTTCGTGGAGGGTGCGAATGTGAAGGATTGCGTCCTGCCGCCCTTAATACGCGCGTCACCTTCGTATGCGGGGCTAATACGGTCGCCGCGCATACGCACGGTGCATTCGAGGCCAGATCCCGTAGCGCGAAAACCGGGTGAATAAGCTAAAGAATGATATCGCATTAAAAGTGTCCAGCACTCGCAGTGTTCTCACTGTTTATACAAAAAAAAATGTGTAGTGCCATGGCACGTGTGTCCTTTTCTATACAGAATAAATCAAATGACCCTTTTTCACTGTCGTTTTTATATATTTGAGACAATGTGACTTGACATCTTGAAAGACAGAGAAAAATTACGAGTGTCACGTGATGATTAAAAGGGGTTAAGCTTCGAGTTTGTGCTTTGCAGTAACCACCTATCGGGGGGTTCCGCCACGAGCGCGAACAGCCACTGACTCCTTGACTCAGCTACGCGCATGTGCGATTCGCGTCATCGGATTGCATGGCTTGTCCCGGCAGATGTCGCAGCGGATGCGCGAGGCCTAAAGTCCCTAGATAAGAGCTTCCTACAAGTAGCGACATTCCTTGAAGAGCCGACTGCGTGACGGTGAAGGTTTTAGGAAGCGAATGGCGGTGCACAGCAGAAGTTTCAACTTAATGCCGCCATTTTGTTCCAGCGGAATGTGCTTTGTCATTTCAGTGGTTTTCGTTACTTCTAAAAGAAGTATCAAGAAACTTTAGCGAGGCCACGCCCTCCGCTGCTCCATTTTGTTTTGTTGAGCAATTGTAACGCCTCAACTAAGCAAATAAGAATGTTCGTTTGCTTGCAGTATCTTGGTACCATTGTAGGTATCTTCTGAAAATTAGTTTGTAACGTTCAGGCTGGTTGTCAAAAGAAAGCAGCAGATCTCAATATAAAGTTGCGATCTATTTATTATTCTAATTTCTTTTTTCTATGAAGTTTCCTTCAATGAGTCGGCAAAAGGCGCTATATAATGAAAAGAGTTACCATATATTAATTGCAGTCATCTTCGTTTAATTTTAACATAAAAACAGCATGTTCAGTAAGGCCGCTTAAAACCTCTTATCGCGTGCTGCTAATTCTATCTCTCATCAATAGGTTTTTGAGCTATGCGAAACCACGTGGTAGTGTTTTCAAATATAGTCTACTTTCACGCAATTTGCACATTTCTTTCTTTTTATTTTGCTTAGAAGGTATGATGGGAACCGTGTTCATGATTATGATCTACTTATGTGTTATAAATAAAAACATGAACCAAATTCTATTACGCTAGGTATTCGGTTCAAGGTTAATATCATTGCATACAGCGCGCGTCCGCGAAGACAATTTGTGTTTTGTTTTTCAACGCTAAAATAAACAACAGATTGCCGAACTCCCAGTTTTCCCCCCAAACATAGCACTAGCGGTCCAGACCAGATGCGAACGTTTTAGAGCTAACCGCTATCTTGTTCAAACGTCACAACTTATACGTACTTTTCTGACACTTTCAATAGGAAAATGGGGCCCGTTCCCTCTACCTTAAGACATTAAGTTACATACATTGGTGGAGCTCGTCGGCCAGCATTTTCACATTGAAAATTTACTAAAATCGCCTGAACTTTGAAGCAAGATATCGGTTATTTCTCAAGATTTACCATATGGACCGAACCACTAGCGTTGTTTGAGAGGAGACTGGGCTTTCGGCGATGCGTAGTTTATCTTTTCGATAAAAAACACAAAGCTTGTTGGGTGGACAATTTGTACATTTATCTTGCAGTGAGGGTTATATTTAGTTGGACTTCCTCCGTCTATAATTAAATTACCACCTGAGCAGCGATAGGCAGATGCCGAACATCAAATATCCTTTAAAAAGCCCCTAAGCAATGTCACAGAAAAAGGCAAGGACATTTTTTTTAAATAATTTAAAAGCGGATGTACAATTAGAAAAAGCTAGATGAGAAAGTGACTTTAATTGCAAACAGACCCAAGATAAATAGTAAAATTACTTAAATGAACCATGGAATGAGCTCCCCTGAACGTTGCGCTTATGATCCTGGTGAACGATCCTGATCCGCGAAGTTTGCACATGTGGTATTAAGCTGAAGTGCGCAAATAAAAGAAGGAATATATTTTAAGCCCTGCTAGAGTGACAAAATGGCAGTTCAATTTTGGGAAGCACTTCAGATTTCAGATAATTTAAAAACGCCTTTATATTACTTGATATCTCAATAGTAATTGTAAGATCAATCTTAATATAAAAGGAAGTCATTAACCTTTTTTTTTGCTTTTTTGTTTATTTATTTTATGCTAGAACTGACTACACTGATATATTTCAAAGTGGTGACTTTGAATACGCGAATACCTTTTATAGAGCCGTATTGATTATTACTTATCGATACATTTGTAATTTTAATTAGGTCATCTTTACGGGTCGTTTCCCTACAATTCTTGAGAATATGTGATAATTTTTATAGATTTGCATTTAGCAAGACCTGCTTTGTATGGTGAGAATAATATTGTAGATTTGTGCGCTATATAATATTTTAATTATTTCGCCATCGAAATATATAGATTCCCGTTTTATGCAGCATGGTTATGAATATTTCTAACAATATAATATAATTAAATTGGGTTTAAAATAGCATCGCCGCACAAAGCTTGTCTGTTGAATTGAAATATATTATGATTTCTGAAATATTTCAAAGAATTTTATGCTAACGGCATGTAAGAATAACCTAATTAATATTACAAATATAATATAAATTAAAAGTTCGGGTCTTGTACCACTATATAAAAATATTTGCATATTTGAAAGTATCACAAAAGAAAACACACATCACTAAACCAAATTTCAGCAGGATCTATGACAAGGCAACAAAAAAGTGAAAGCCTCAGCCCCCGTAATATTATCGTTACTTTATTATAAATAAGGTGCGGTGATCTCGGTTTTTAGATTTTGTTTAATTTTCCTGCTTTTTGTTTTTATTTGAAAATGATTTTTTATTTTTATAGTGAATATGCCTACGCCTCCAATATTACCGGTTAATATGTGAGTATCTTAAGACCACGTGGCAGTTATCTAGCTTTTTGCTTTTTGAGTGCTGAGCGATTCCTAAATAAGTTAGCCTAAAATTCACCGCATGCGATAAATAAAAATCGCATATTTATTTATGAAATATGACATACAAATGACAAAGTAAAAACACATGCATGAGCGAATGAATCCGATAAAACGTATCCACCAAACTACATTGCATTTAATTGGTCATCTACGCGCATTGCGATTACTTCACCTGATTGTGAAAAAAACGCTCAACCTTGTCTCGCATATTTTCTTTTTCAGTTTATAACTAGGGTTCTGCGTTTTCGGCAAAAACCAATAAGCACCTTAAACTAGCATCCGACGTTGTGGTATTAAAAGGGGCAATATAAAAAAAAACAGAATTTAATATGGTTTTAAATTCATATAGAAAAAATATTTCCAAAGAAAAAAAAATATCTACAGGTACATAATGTGTTGACACCGAACACAACCCCTCTGAACTATCCGAAAAGCTGCATTTTTAATGGCGCTCCCCGCCTTCTCTCCCTCCATTTTAGATCGTTAATTATTTTCTCGCTTCTGGCAGGCTTTCCAAGATGCGCATGTTCCCTAGAGGTTGGAGAATCCCATACTTGCGTCCTGTTTTCTTCAACATAAGCCCCAATAAACACCGATGCTTTGTACGACGCTGCATATCTACGCCGGAAACACTTAATTTCTAGAAAAAATGAGCCGCGAGCCCTCCCCCCCCCCCTCCTCTCAACATGAAAAAAAAACAGAAATAACGGAATTTTGTTTATACAACTCTGATTTTAGCGAAATTCTCAGTAGTTATTCATGAAACTGCCCTGCTAATCGGGCGAAGTGATATAATAGCTGGCTTAGGCCAAATAATAAAATGTTTGCACTCAGTACAGAAGCAGCAATAACTGAACCGTGCTAAATTATTGCTGCTTTACTGAAAAAAAAAAAAAAAAAAAACTCCGCGTGAACCTTGATGGCAAATGGATGAGCCACACTTCCTGAACTTCTTCCGGGAAACGGGACATCAATTCGAGCACTGTTCCTATGCCACTTTACAGATTGACTTAATAATAAATAATTATTTATGTCCAAAAACAGGGCAAAGTTTGAAGGAGGGTGTTAAAAACCAGTTTAGGGCTTTTTTGTTCACCCTCTAGAGTCCACGGCGAGGACAGGTAGCATAAGAATGCCCTAGGGCAAGTCCTTCATCAAACAGGAAATTTGCGTACAGAACCCTATAGCAAAATGCATACAGATTTTCCCCCAAAAGACCAACAACTACCCCTCCGAGTCCTTGTTGAATGTTGAACCCCCTTACTGCCTAATAAAGGGCAATGCGGAAGAGTTTAACTTGATGAGGTGGTGTCAAGGAATAAATGCGGAGTCACTGAAGAATGCGCCACTCCTAACGCCCATCGCTAGTCATTCCATGCTGCTAAAGCATACTAGCCCTCATTTTTTAAAGCAGACTATTGCAAAATAAGTTAGGCCTACGTTTACTGTTTTTTGACGGTTTAAAACAAAACCATGATATGCCATCCTACCCTAATTATAACAGACGTGTATTCGATAAGACCGGCTGGTAGGGTGCACTGAAGCAACGAAGAAAACCATATAAAAAACATACCTGACAAACCCACGAACCTGGTCCAAGCTACATCGAGACCACTGTCCATTCCGCGGGCCGTGTGCAACAGGTGCCATTGTGTAGCCATCGCTTGCGCTGCATACTTGACGCTCGTTTCCAGGAGTGCTATAAAGTGGTTTGTCCCCATCATGGACCATGCCAAGCCTGTTGAGACAATAAAGTTTAAGATATTTGTTAGTAACGTGCTCGTGAATCGGATGGCTTGATGAAATCCCCTCGTCTATCTACATTTAGCGTAGTACGTGTTAGTTACATGGAAATATATTGTATAACTTGACTATTTTTATCGTAAAAAGGTAATATAAATGTCTAGTTCTTGTTTTTCGCTACTCCGTAGATTGGTAAGGTCAATGTCAATTCATATCATGATGATCGCTTCCAAACTTGAAGCTGTCAGCTCGTTTGTTTTTCTTTGGCAGTTCCTGGCAGGACATAGGCTGTTTGCAAGGACGGGTCTTGTCACGTACCATGCTCAAAGGATTCAAAACATTTTTCGGCAGCGTACGTAAGCACGGTACAGTTGAGTAGTACTATATAAGACCAATGATCAGTTATATTGAGCGTGTCTCAAATGTCTATTCTTGAGCAACTGCTGTGCACATATATAGTATATATAAGTGTATAAGACTAGGGAAAATTTGGATGTTTTCTGCATGATGCAATTATATATCCAAAAATACAGACATCAGATGGTAAGAATGTATTAAGTCGATACTTACAGAAACTGAAAGGCCGGTGTAACGATTCCCAAATGAAGATATCCAAAACAAACTGAATCCGTGAAATTCAAATGGAAAGGACTAGCAGGATAGTTAACCTATATATTTGGGGGGTTGTCTTTACGGAAGAGTATATACTTCGTTTCACCTTTAGTTGAGACTCAGCCGGCGTTACGAGTTAAAGGAACCAATCAGACGTCGTCAAAAGTGCACCATCGTGGTGTCCGTCATGTTTCTGTACGTGTTCTTTACTCACTGAAGCAATCAAACACTGAAAAGGCCTAATTACTTGCGGATTTGGTGCTGCCTCATTATTCCCATTAAGTCACAGCGACGGCTGCGTCTGCACTCAAAAGGATGCTGAACCGAAATCTGGATTCCACAAAACACGCGGCAAACGCGTGCAACGGGATGATACAAACACCAAAACATCACTGATACAGCGATATCTTGAACGGATGACCGTATTTTTTTTAAAAAAAGGAGGCGCATTTGACAGATATGTTTACGTCTTGTTTCTCCGAGAAGGAGAGGGAACTGCCTCGGCGTCTTCTCCGCCTCGCCGCTTTCAAGGGGCGAAACGAAGAGAGGAGGAAAGACGATATCTTTACGTCACGCGCGTCGTCGGCCTGGTTCGATATCGACCTCTTTTTCCAAAAATACGGCCGTCCATTCGAGATATCGCCTTACGAGTAGTGTTGTATTGTAGCGTCCCGCCTACATCTCCTGCATTGTTTTTTTTTAATCAAAATTTCGGTTTCCCATTTATTTAAGCTGAAACGAAGTATTGGAGAGCAAATACATGTACAGGCTGCTTGATTTTCATTCGAACAGGTGTTTTATAAAAGAGGGTGAGAGAGTTCCGTCTTCACCATGAATTTATCAGGCTCGGTAGACATTAGATGAGGGAATATTTGCCACGGTAAATTGACTAATTGAATCGAATCTGTTAATTAACTTTCCAGCTTATTGGTTTTAAGGGTTTTGTTTCAATTGCAATATTGATTGCAAGTACTATTGGAGGCCAGGCAACTTAAGCTGTTTTCGAAAAGTTCATATTATTTGATAAACTTATACGTTTTCTAGCCCTATCTAAAATCGAGCACAAAGTGAGCGCAACAAGCCCTGCCCACAATAACGCAAGGATGAGTGACGTAGTCGTTTCAGCAAAATAGCCACTTGCTTCATATGCGAACCCAGCAAGGACCCTTTGCCCATAGAGTCACGACATGATTGAAACGACTACGTCACTTTTCCAATCTTCACTGTGGACAGCGCTGGCGGCGCTCTTTGTTTGCGCAATTCTTTTATTGGGCTAAAGAACGTGATCATTGATAATAAATATATCTAAACTATTGAATTTGTTCACAAATACACAAATATTTTCAATTGCTCTGGCCTCTGATAGTAATTGACGTCAATACTGCACTTGCCACAGGACCTCTAAAACCGACAATTCAAAGGTTAATTAACATATTTTAGTAAATTAGTCAGCGTAACATAACGATTATCCTCCCATCTAATGTCCACCGAGCCTGATAAATATACGGCAAAGACAGCATCTGTATACTGATTGAAAACTCAAGGAACACAGGCCGTGGTGAGTCCCGAGATGTTTATTATAGTTCCGTAGTCAATGAGCTGACGGCATTGAGCAATTTGAACGCAGAAGGACCATTCACGAAGCAAAAACCGCAAATATAATAAGCCCCAGCCCTGCGATCTTCAAGACCTCATGTGTTCTATTCACTTTAAGTGTATATGAAACTGGAATGCAGACGTAGGAAATGTAATCAAGAAAGCACTAAAAATTTAAGACTTATAAAGAGAAGGCATAATTTGCGAATCAAGAGCTGGGATTCAACAAAGACAAAGACGACAGAAAGAATCACACACTCAACACAAAGGGACGATGGACACTTCTTTTTTCAATTATGAAGATTTTATGAAAGACGAAGTGTCTATCGTTCGTTTGTTTTAAGTGTGTGATTCTTTCTGTCGTCTTTGTCTAATAACCAATACGCTTTCAAGTTTATAAGCCGGGATTCACCGCATGTAAGTCTTGATATCACCAACGTTATTATATGCAAGCCATTTTAGGAGCCATTCACGCAAAGAATTTCAACATACCGTATTTACTCGAGTAATACCAGCACTATTTATGAACAAGGCCTTTGCGTTTACTTTCCTGCAAAGCACATATACAGCCAATCAACGCGTTTTGCATAAGTAACATAGCGAATAACTAGATCAAAACACGAGTCTCCATACAAATGCGACCTTCACTGGTGGTATCTTCGCGCGAAACGTTATCTCTATCCTGTAAACCGCCAAAATCATGCTGTCGATCGCGATGATTGGCAATCCGCGTTCTCCGCGGAAAAGCGAACCCTCAAGTTTTCTTCATAAACAGTGCCGCTATTACTCGAGTAAATACGGTAGAACGTATGCAAAGCAACCTTGCATACCATTTTACGAGAGGTAGACAAGACGTGGGCAATTTCAATGGGCGTACTTACGAGTGTCCGAGCTCGTGCACCAAAATGGGGACCATACTGTGTGTATGAGGGATGTCTTCTGATTGGGCAACACGCATATGTATTGTGCAAAGTCCCCCGAGGTAAGCAACGCCTGCAGAAAACATGGACATGTAAAGTTTGCAGTACGACAGTCTGAAGCATGTTAAGAAAAGTTAGACAAGCTCCCTCCATAAAGCCCTCCACTCTTTTCATTTCGGGAGAGCGAAGGCTAGAGAAGAGGTGAGTACAGAGGAGGGAACTGTCAATCATGGCGAGCAAAGACCTTCGTGGGAGGGGGTTGTCTTGCCCTTCGGGGTGTTGCCAGACAGGCATATGGACAGAGCCATAAAAAGGAAACATTTTAAGAGAAAAGTCGCAAACGAAAAGGGTGTGTCACTTCAGAACAAAATATGTATTCTCGGTTTGTGGCCACGGAGAATTGCACTCATAAAAGAATTACTGAGTTTGTTTCTTTATTGTGAGTCCCGAGAAGTAAAACCAAGACCTCGTTGGATGTATGAGCGAGGGCACAAAGGTGACAAAAATCAAGCCGCCATTTTTTTCTATTTCTTTCCGGTCAATCTTTTTTGAGGGGGGGGGGGGGGGGGGGGTAGGTTATCAGAGGATGCGCGAGCTACACTTTTGCTCCAAAGAACCGCTTGAGGCTCGGCAGCCGGAGCGTGGCCACCTCTGTGCAATTCTAAACCTGCAATAGACCATACGAATTTGGTTTCTATCACGAATGTGAAAGGCGAGGAGCTTGAACCTGCAGATGTGTCTATATATTTTTCCTACTTTCACAAGGATAATAGTAACGAACGATTTACTACGAAATGCATCTCACCCCGTAAAAATTCAATTGCAGTGGCGCCAAATGCTTTTGCGTAGTTTAAACAGGTGGACGCGCGCCGCCTTGGGGTTTCCCATTTAAACTATGAGGGGTGACTGGCGCAATCTATCGTCGTAAAACCACATTGAGACAGCGGAAACAACCGTCTCTGCTGTCTTGGCAAGTCCTGGACCTCAGTTCGTCGGCGGAAGACCTAACACACGGCGAAGGACGGAAAAGCGACAACGTGGGCAGTGAAAGGCAGAGGCGTACTCTTAGACTCGGGGTTTCCACAGCTCTAGGGGAGGATTTAGTTCTGTAGGCTCGCTTTTTAAAAAGAATGAGCTGAGTAGAATTTATTTTCCTTTTAAAGTGTTTACTAGAAAGTACAAAATAAGGCGCCCCGCGACAACATATGGTGTTGTATATCAAATTACGCAACTTTACCAACCAATATTAGTGAGTATTAGTAGTGTGTATGCTATCGAACGCAAGAACTGCGCGTTTGCGTTTGCGTTGCGTGTTGCATACTGCGCGTTCACGGAGCCCAATGTGGTGCCTTGGATTGGAGCATGGCGACGACGCGCATGCTCATCGTGGAGCAAGCAATGCCAACGCAAAGTCACAGTGCTGGCGTATGCTGCTATACGCAATACTAAAACTATATATTCTCGGGTGTTGTATGTTTAGAGTCACCATTTCCTCTATTGGTGGACTAGTTAAGGCAAGCGTGTTGTGATTATGAATACTTATTATGGTAAGAATAATAACACGGAGGACTTTCACAGGCAACCGCACTCTTTCGTTGAAAGAGTGTGGTTACCTCTGAAAGCTCTTCGTGTTCTTTTATTCTTTATATTTTAAGTCTTCTCTCTATTGGTTTGCACAATTATGCAAAATCAGTGTGAATGGGTTTATAAATGCTTTGGTAACTCAAGTGCACGAAATAAACGCTTCGCGCTTAAAAAGCATGAAACGAACTGATCAGACCTAAACGTTTACTTCTTGTTTAACCGCTTTTTTATTTTCTTTAAGCGGACCTGTGTACGACGACAGAGGGCTATTAAGAATGCCATATTCATTAAAAATTCAGTTTCATTAGCAAGCTTTAATATACTGTAACCAAAAGCTATGTGTGCACAAAAGAAGGGTGTAGCGGCCACGCTCCAAACCAAAACATGATTTGGGAACGGCGCATGAACAGTGGCGTCGATGCTCTTTTTATAGTACACAAAGCTATTGGGCCCGCTCTTCTAAAACTCCCCTTTTCTCTCTTCGCTAAGTATTACGCAGAAGCTAGACCATCTTAAAAATAGAGGAGATTTCACGCTACAGGGGAACTGCAAAATTACAGAAACAGAAAAATGTAAATTTTACAGAAACCTGCAACCAAGTTTCCCTCGCGGCACTTGGCGTGCGAGAAAGTACTTCAATGACGTATTCATGTTTCAAGCATCTACATCAATGTTTTTTTTAATACATTGCGCGCGTCTACTCCGAGGAAATAACACACATACCCGATTATTATGGCTCAGCTAGCAATATGAGTGACTGAGGATCAGGCAAAAAGGCTCGAAAGTCGATCAGAGAGTTTTATGATTCGCAGATTGCTAGTCTAGACATCTGCGGAAAAGTAGCATTTCGTCTTTGTGGACAAAATATTTACTTAATTCGGGCGGGTATCACATAAAAGGGGGAAAAAACAAAAAAAAAACATCGCCATGTTTTCCACCAAGAACTTCAACCTGTTCTAAATTTTTCAATCAAACTTTTTTTTTTAACTACAATCCGGTCTAATTCTTATTATATACGTTTCTATCTCACACAACACAACATGGGGCAAAAATATTATGGCTCATACCTCTTAGGAAATTGACCGGCGTTATCGGTGGTTGTTGTGTGCAAGGACATTGACGAGTGTTGGAGTCCTATTTTTGGTTGTTTTATTTTCACCTTTAACCTTGCAAGTGACGTTGGGCCAAGCTATGCTGAATTCGGTCTAAAATAGATTGGACTTGCTTCTTGAACCCCGCTGGTATTTAGTGCAATTGGGTGCTGAGGTGCCCGTTTGAACGCGGCAAGAAGTGCACTTTGGACGCGGCAAATTATAGCTTTCCTAAAAAGGATTTGAAGTATGCCAGAAATATCAATTGCGACTCGAGGCTCTATGATAAGATATAAGTTAAGACATGAGCAGGAATAACTACGGCCTTGTAGTTATGAATGAATCACAAACGGCAAAGGTATATTCGTACCCAAAACTGTGTTAGAAAGTTTTCCCTCCTCAAGATCTGCAAGGTCCAGCCTAGAAAAAAAAATAATATTAGACAATGGTTAAAATTCAATTAAATACTATATTTTTTTAATCAAACACGTAATTTTCTCTAATGAGTATGCTGCATCTAATCAAGAAATAAAAACATGTTGAAAATAGTGAGCCTCGCTCTGGTGTATTTAACCTGTCAGCTAGAGACCGTTTCTTCGTGGCGGCCGCCACGTTAAATTCTGACGTAGCGGAGTTAAGGAAAAATACGAAATCGCATTATTTCCCGATCGGAAAGCGCTAGAGTTCAAGGGGTTCGTGCAAATAATTCAACTTTTTCTTTGGCTATACTTTTTGTTATAGTTTTGTTTAAACTATTTACTTTAGTTTTTGTCGCCCAACCCAACTACGGAATATATCAACATGTCAATGTCACCCGAAAACGACCTATAATCAGTGACTGCTTAAAGTGCCCCTGAAAAGAAAAAAACAAGTTTTTTTTAAACAGTCTAGTTGGGACACGCATGTCAAAGAATAAATTTGACGCGAAGAAAAGTTTTTTGTGCAATATTGACGGCGAGAGATTTATTTAAAATTCTGCGCGGAAAGTTCATGACGTCACGGAATGGTCATTCGCTCTTTCCACTTAAACGTGAAGGCGAAGCCGATCCACCTCTCCTCCACGCGCCCGGAATGCCAGGGGAAAGAAGTGGAAAGGAGGTGACTACCGTCTAAATCGCGTTCGCGCCGTCAATGTGCACTAATTTTTTGTTTCGCGTCTCCGAACCATATTGTTTAAAAATCATTTTTTTCTTTTCAGGGGCTCTTTAAGCTCGGTCCTGGGCATCTTGTCGCTGCACAGCCAATTGAAATCTAGCAACAGCAGATAAAATGCCAAAGTAAGCACTACGAAGCATGAGGCATTATCATGTTAGGCCACGCCCCGTGGTTACGAACCTTGATTAGGTCATGGTATACTGGCTTAGCATTGATGCCTTAGAGCATTGCAAGCTCTTAAAAAAACGAAAAATATATCTCTGCCTTGCCATACGTCGCCATTCTGCCTGGTTTGCTCAGAGCGTTCGGCTTAGGCAATAGATGGTGGTTCGGAGGCAATTTAGTTCAATTAAACGTGTGCGATCGGGAAATTATTATTTTTGTCTTATGGATTCCCAAGTACCTGGCAGCGGCCAAATTTAGTTTAAGGTTTCCCCTGTGACTCAGGGGCGGATACAGAACTCCGTCTTGGGGGGGGGGGGGGGGGGGGGGAGGCGGAAAATTGTAAGGATGCTATTCTCCCATTTTTCGTGTGCACCGAGGGGTCCACCCATGTCAAATTGCCCTCCGAGAAGGGGGAGGGGGGAGGGGGGGCGGCCGCCCCAGTCGCCCCTCCCCCCCTTTGATCCGCCACTGTGTGACTTGAGGATTAGAATTAAATGCAGGCGTGTTACTTGCATGACATCAGCATCAACAAATGTCCGTCTACACGCTATCACGAACAGCAAAGGTGCACATAAGATTTTGACAAATATGATTGTGTGAGCGGAAATGAAGAGTACAAAGATCTGTAACTGAAAAAAAAATTTAAAACTTGTCACATGCATGTTCAGCTCTGTTTAAGACTTACTGTTTGTCCTCACCCACTTGCTTAACAAAAGTCTCGATGTTTTTTTTTTAAATTATGTACGACTTTATGTTTGGGCTAGTAAATTGTGGCTTCTATAATTTGTCATAGGGAAAAATAACGCATGTTCGAGAAAGCTAAATTATTATATAATGAAAACATAACACAACCTGTTCAAGAGCGAGAGCAGGACAAGGACAAAAAATGAAAGCCGCTTACAACTCCCTGTAACGCCGAATTAGAGCGCAGCTCTTGAGAAGGAGGCGAAGGCACGGCGGGGGGGGGGGGGGGGGGGGGGGGCACGTGGCCTGGGGGTCACGTGACCTCGATGGTGGGGGCGGAGAAAATTTTCCGCTAAATTTAGCGGGTAAAATTTTCCGCTAGATTTAGCGGTAATATTTTCCGCTAAATTTAGCGAGGAAAATTCTCCGTTAAATTTAGCGGGGAAATTTTTCTGCTAGATATAGCGGGAAAAAGTTTCCGCTTAATTTAGCGGGGAAAATTTTTTGCTGGATTTAGCGGGGAATTTAGCGGGGAAATTTTCGCTAAATTTAGCGGGGAAATTTACCCATCATGCACCGCACTGTTACGCCGACGCGAACGGCGACGCCGACGCCGCTCAAGCCGGAACGGGCGCCTAAGAGCTGTGCTCCAAAAAGGCACACGTAGATAAGGAGTGGTGCCAGTCTTTGTCATACCTGTTTATCTTTGTACGTGTCCTCATCGCGTTTTTATTCTTTTTTAAGTATTAATCAAATAGCCGGATGAAGTGTCGTATTGCAAAAAATAAATTTTGTTATAGAACGCAACAAGATATATTGAAAAATAAGTTTGTTCTTCCCAGAGTGTATTTGTTTTGCGTGATCACTCCAGAGTAGCACTTCTTAACAATGAGCGTGTATAATTTGATTGATCTTACGATGTAATCAAGACGACCAAGTCTGCAACAACTCTGACGTGTCCCGTTTGAACAGCATTCGCAAGATTACTCAGCGTTTTTCCAGAATGCATATATGTTTTCCTGTGAGTTTTTGGCCTCAAGTCATCTGGTCCCTCTATTGTTTCCGTAATGGAGTCCCTCTAGAAAACAATACGATTTTTCGTGATATATTTCTTAGCAACGGAAAAAAACAGCGATCATTTAAGAGAGAATAATGAAAGGCCACATACCCCATTTAGTACCATAACACCAACCAAAACAAACATAATTCTTGGATGCGAAGTAGTGCCGTATCGCAGGTTCACCTAGCAGAAAAGTGCGGTAAATTTAGAACCCATTTTATATCAGCGGCTGGGAACATAGGCACGGGAAAGAACGTAGCCAAGATGGGAGGTGCTTAAAACGCCCCCCCCCCCCTCTCCTTCTTCCGTCGCCACCACCATCGCATTAACAAATTGTAGTTGTTGCCTGACAGGCACTTAGAGGGCGCTTGGGGTTTCGTCACGATATCCTCAATTTGGTACGTTTCACTATCCGGAGGCTCCGGCTGTGTTGGTTTTAATGACGTTTTCGCTTTATTTAGCGATGCAAATGTGTTCTTTGTAGAAAACCACCAATAGAACAGGTATATTTGACCACATAGAGACCTGCTAAGCGGTTTCGAGCCTAAATGCCGACTTTTCTACGGACTTCTCACTGTGTATGTCGCCAAGTTCATCGATCGGCTGCAAAGCCCCGACGCAATGCAGGAGGCGGATTACCATTACTAAAGTTTCTGACATTCTCCCGGACAGTAGTTTTGACATAAAATATAATTATGAAGGGACTGATGGTAAAAGAAGTAGGCTCAAACCTTGAGAGCGATGTGCTCAACGCGGAGAACAGATGCAGCCGGGTCACCAGTCGTGACAATCTAGCGCTGTTTTAAAGTTAGCAGCGCGTCTTGGTAGTCGTAAATTAAGAGAAAAATCAGAGGCTAAGGATTGACTACATAGATAGGTCACGCAAACGCGTACATAAAAGTCAATTAGTAATTGGGGAATTTACCGTATAAAAATGAAAGACGTTGCAAATCTCTAATGCGAAACTAGAGCGCAGCTCTTGAGGAGGGGGAGGGGAGGGTGTGGAGGGGAAGATATGCGCCTCCTCCTCCTCCGTACCTTACCCTCCTCCTCTTGTCCTCCTCCTCCGCTCCTCCTTCTCCCCTTCTCCGCTCCTCCTTCTCCTCTTCTCTTCTCCTCCCCTCCCCCTTCTCCTTCCCTCCCCCTTTCCTCTTCCTCTTCTCCTGCCGCTGAATTTGTTCATGGGCGAGGTGACACAAAGTCGTGACGTCTTTTTCCACGCAAACTTTAGCAGGGAAACTGAATTGCTGTTGAGGGCACGTGACGTCATTTTCCTCGCTTAATTTAGCGGGGAAACTTAACCCGCTAAATGCAGCGGGGAAAACGTTTCCGCTTTAGTTAGCTGGGAAATTTTCTCCATATATTTAGCAGAAAATCTTACGCTAAATTTAGCGGAACAATTTCCCCTCTAAACTTAGCGGGAAAATTTCCCCACTAATTTTTGCGGGGAAACGTCACATAATTCAACGCGCGCGTTTACGCAGACGCCGACGCCACTCAACCAGGAAACGGGCGCCTAAAAGCTGCGCTCTAAAACGAATATTTAAATGTTTATTACAAAAATAAAATGTCGTAATGGAATGCTAATTGTTCGGGACATTGTGTTCCAAAGGAAACTAAATAAAAAACTCCAAGAGAAACTGCGCAAGCTGCATTGCCAGTGACATACGCAAATGTGGGAGTGCCCGTAAACGCGTGCTCTCTCGTCGTCCAGCTCCTTGCGAAGATCGCTGTAGCGGCATCTCTGACCTCCGAAGAAGTCTATTCCCAAATATTTTCTGCTCCGATTTTTTCTCGATTTGTCCCCGAGGGTTCCAAGACGGTAAAGGCTTTATTATCGCTGGCGGTCAGCGGTGGTACGAGTCGGCAACGGCGCTGAGCCGCTAGTCACAGGCTTAACACCGGCTAGACTAGCCCTACCCCCCCGACTAAAATTTTCAGTCGCCTTCTAAGTCGCTCGGGGCCACTAAGCCCTAACATGGTCCGTGAATACCGAGTGCTTTCTTAGCTGGGACTACAGCCTGCCACGTGATTATTTAATCGATGACGTAGTTGGCGATTAAAGGACGCTAGTGACGTCTGGTGGATATGAGCGACTAAATTGAAAGTTTACTGTGCATCTTGACAACTTGTTACAGAAAGAATAAACAAAAAGGACGGACAAGGACGGACATCTTTCGACTTTCAACAACATGTAGCATTTTTATTAAATCTCTTACTGTGCATTATCGTATTTTCCAGCTTTTCACTGTTTTCTAAACTTCTAAAATTTTTTATTGAGCGAATATAAAAAAAGTCGTATTTTATTTATTTCACCCTCAAAGCGTCCAAGGCATTAATTGGGGGGGAGGGGGGGGGGATAGAATAGAAGAATAGATCGTAGCAAAAAGTAAAAGAGACTTGGCATAGAAAACAGGATGCAACAGATCGCGCACACATATACACAAACATATATTCGTATACATAACAACTCCACGCGAAAAGAAAATATGAAATCAAAAGGACTTACATAATTCCACGCATTGCACCCTTAAACTATGTTCGACTTTTAATCAATATTAATTTTCCAGTCGAGTTTCTCAGTTACAATCACTCCCAGAAATTTATATTGTGTTATCTTTTCAAGACTTGAATCCTTAACTATAGAGTCCAATATAGATTTCGACTTTAACGTGCAAAAGTAAGAAATTCGCTCTTCGAAATATTGATACACATTTGCCATTTCTCGCACCTAGTGATACCACTGTTTTGGTACAGGGCTGAACAGAGATACTCCAAAAAGTATTCGAGAATACAAATACTGAGATACATGCGTTTTAAGGCTCAAATACAAATACTAAGATACATTTGTCTCTCATGCAACGGGATATCCCTTAGATACCTCAGCAGAAACAGCGATAAAGTATTGCGGAATACAGATACAGACACTTCTAGAAATACATTTGTTCCCGAATGGTGCTACGTGGGGAGGGTGTAGTTCGAGGCGAATGCGAATGGCAATTTATGCTTGTTCTCTTTTTTTACCAATACCACTATACCAATACCAATACCAATACCACTAGAACTACCCCTTGCCTCGAACTTTTCATTTATGATTAATACCGCTAGAAAAACATGACATCCCCGTTGAAGCGCATAGTTACAGAACGGTAAAGACTGCGAATCATGCTTGACATGAGGCGTCTGCCCGAAATGAGCCCTGTTTTGCCATGAGGGCGCATCTCAAATTGCCTTCTTATATGCTTCTGAGTCACCCATAGTGTAGGGAGATTGGACAACAGGGCCATACGTTTTCTCCACATAACTCATTTACAGCGTTCGCTCTGCTAAATTCGAAAGAGTGGAGGGCTTTGCGAGAGGGGCTGATATTGTTATTCTTGCAAGTAACCTTCCTTAAACCACAGATTTTTTTTTTTTAATGTTGGCGACTAAGTTGGAATATGTTATAGGCGGATTCATGTTATAATTCCGAAGTAACCTGCACTAAACAGATGTTTTTTATCTTTTAAATTTTTCTTAAAAAGGACAACGAATGTAACGAGATACCTCAGTCTGGCAAAGTACCGCGATACAAGCGATACATTGTAAATGTATTTCACCAATGGGATACAAATGCATTTTTCAATTGTATCTCGATACAGAGATACAGATACTCAAAAGTATCTCTAAGATACTATCTCGACACATTTGTATCGCGATACTACCCAGCCCTGTTTTGGTATCACTATCAAATCACTGTGACCAAACCATTGTTTTGGTCTCGGTCATTTAAAAAGAAATAGGTATTAAAATAGGTAGCGACATTTATTTTTAAAACCCTATAATTGGAGCAATTAAGGGTACATTTAAATTGTTTGAGACATTAAACAGTCGTTTGGGAAGTGAGGATCCTATATTTTTTTATGAATTTGGGGAACTGAACAGGTGTGTCATTGTCACCATTGTGAACCGGAGAAGAATAGAGAAGATGAGAAGATGAACGAGGCATGTTGTATAAAAAAGAAGCGAAAGACGAGGAGCGGGACGAATATCGAAGGGACGAGAAAGCGCTGGTCCGGTGAACGACAGAGGCGACTTCGGCTACGCTCCGGAGGGAGTCTGCCCGAGGCCCGCTCCCGGGACTCCACCGTTAACCAACGAGGCGTCTTTCGTCAGAGCGGCAAGAAGTTCTTCATGGGGCGGAGACTTGGTTCTAGGCTACTAAGACTATACTGTGCTCTATGCCTGCTTATGCCTTTCGATTTGTTTATTTATGTAAATATATGTACATACGGTGGAATTTCGTTCCCTGTTCGTCCTGTTTCTCTGATTTCGGGTCCGTCTCGGTTGAACGTGACCGTCATATAACGAGGGAGGGACAGGGAGGAAGAGGGGTAAGTAGAGGGCGAGGGGGGGGGGGGGGGGCGAGAGGAAGGAACTGCAAGAAGGCGGGGGAGAGAAGGGGGCAGATGAGGAAGGGAAGAGAGGCACTCTAGGAGGGTAAGTCGTAGTGAAAAAGCCACTTGTATGAGAAATTTTGTTTGTCCAATAAACACAGATGAATCATACAAGATATATAAGAATATATATACAAGATATATAAGAACTATATAAAATATATAAGAACATATAAGAACCATATAAGGAACTTATATGGAACTTCTCAGACGTTTCTCATATGTTTCTTATATGTTCTTATATATGATAGAGCTTTTATATAGTTTTTATATGCTTCTTATCTATCGTGAATGATTCAGACGTGTTTATTAGAAAGAAATTTTTCATACAAATGAGATTTTTCAGTAGTGAGGGGAGGAATTGAGTGAGAAATGAAGAGGGAAGAGAGGTATAAAGAATGGGGGAGGGAATTTGTACGTTACGTGAGGAGGAGGGGGGGGGGGGTGGCATCGTGGGAGAAGGAGGGGTGGGATGGTGAGGGGGTGGTGTGACAAAGCCGATTTTTTTAAATATTTAAGTCACCATCAATGATGTGCTCTATGCGCGAATGTTGCCCCGGCTGAAGAAATTAAAAAATAAATTGACTAAGAAAATGGCGGGAAGACCAGCTAGGTAGAGGCTAGAAAGAAGACGTCCAGGAAGCCCATAGTCGCCGTCATCTACCCTAGCAGATGGACGGGTCATGATCGAAGGAGTGTCCCAACGTTCCCGACGACTGCAGAGAAAGTAAAAAGACGGCTGGCTTTGAGTGGGGCAGACTCCAGTGATTTTAGGTTCACTTATTTTGAACGCACGTTGTCCACAGTCTATTTCCTATTATCTGTCCTCGTGTAAATAGCGTTCCCTCTTAATTTATCTTGATTTTATTTAATATTGTTTTACCTTTTGCTTTCTTCTCAATCTGATTAACGAAATAAAACTTGTCCAAATTCTCAAGGTATCCTAATTTAAAATTACCCTCTACGACATATATAAATTACATAGTTGTTGTGATGGCAAGCAGCGTCACAAATGGTGGCAAGGGTGGGATATTTAAAATAACTCTTACGTTTAATATAGTGCGAGCAGCCCTCCTTTCTTGTGAACCTCGAGAAAACGTACCAAGATACTTCAGATTATTGGAACTGTAGCCGACAAGCAAACTCGGGCAGGATCCCTGGGTGCTATTGTCTTGGCTTTGGAAGGAATGGTGCCCATCCTTTCCGCTGATGGTAGCGAAACCTTTGAAGTATTTTTAGAGCGCAGCTCTTCGGCGCCCGTTTGCGGCTTGAGCGGCGTCGCCGTCGCCGTCACCGTCGGCGTAACCGCGCGGTGCATTATGGGACGCGTGACGTCACTGGTGACGTCACTAATAACGTCACCAGTGACGTCACAAGAGACGTCACTAGCCCAAAAATTGCCCCGCTAAATCTAGCGGAAAAATTGTCCTGCTAAATTCCCGCCAAATTTACACGCGATGCTCTCACCAACGATGTGCATTTTCTGCGGCTTGCGTTAAGCACACGTCGATCCACACCCATGTTAGTAGGGGGGGAATTTCCACCTTCTCTTCTCAGTACTCTTCCCTCCTCCTCCCCAAGACCTGCGCTCTAATTCGGCGTTACAGGGAGCTGTAAACGGCTTTCATATTTCTTTGTGCTGGGACAAGTCACATAAGATTGGTGGCTGAAACCACACACAAACAAATCAGATTTGCCAAGTGTACAATACCAAGCAGTGTCTAGGAGTTCGCATGGCATAAATAAGAAATATAAACCATCTTATTATTTCGGGACATTGACGAGTTACTCTTTAGGCGATTCGATAGCAAGTCACGAAGCACTGGACTGGAGAGGTATATGCGGGTTCGCCAGGAAGCAAATGAGGCTTTCGAGACACGTGTACAGTGAGTGGAGCAGTGAACTTTGGTTCCTTACGAAGATAAACGAGCAAAAGAAAACTAAAATGCTGCAAGATCATTGTTAGGAGAACAAATGGTAATATATGCCTAGATTGAGAGATTTGGTGAGATGTCTTGTTTTCTTCCAAGATTCTAAAAACCTTGCAGGAGGCTGCCAGGTTAACACATAAAAAGCAAAGAAATGAACAACAGTTTACATCTAATCAGGCAGTACAAGCATTGGCTTTAAATTACTCGGAATTCCTAGAAATCCGAAGCCGCTTAGAGCAAATCAAAACATCACTGCTGGAAAGGACGTCAACTCGGCAGACTAGAAAGAAGGGCACTTCGAATTACAGACGAAAAGGTGTTTCGTGTGCTTCATATGTCTCAGATGAGGGCAACTACGTCACATTGTGCGAGGCTGCCAGGTGTCCAATTTTCCAAGCAACGAACACACTGAAAAAGGTCGGGGTCAAAATGCAGATGAAAAAGTACCCGGAATACACCGGGAAAATTAAAATGTCCCTTCTCATACGACCCTATTGAGAAGAAAGGCAATTTAAATAGGTGGGTAGGCAGGTTATGTGGCGAGAGCAGTCCAATTGTTTCTGTACAAGTAGAAACTGCAGTGACCAAGTTAATAATAAAAATATGTGAATTAGTTGAAAATTTGCCTAGGTTAAATTTTAACTTTGGACCCAATCTCAGGGAAGAACAAAAACAGGAAATACAAAATCTTTTAGAGCCCTAACCACTTGATGCGTTTTCCACGGGCCTCAGCGTCGTCGGCGTCTCCTAGCTTCGGAGCGCGTCGCTCGAGGTCTTTTTGACACAACAATGCGACGCGCATGGGCGCCGATGTCTGCCTCGTCCAGATATTGGCGTCGCGCCGGAAGTGGCTTGCCAGGCAGCGATTATTCATAGTCAAATGGGGCGAAGTGAGGCCTGGCGCTCTCGGCGCGCCCCCTGAAACATCCGAGTCAGTCCAGGCGTGCGCTCCGTGCAGATGCGTACAGTCGCGTGCAGCTAGGTGTACGACAGCCTAGGGATTGACAGGTAATTATCTTCAACGTACAACTAAAAGGATATGTGTCTAAGTTCTAAATAAACTTCTTTGTGTAACAATAATACACTGTAAACAGGTGGTTGTCACAGGCTGTCCGATGATTTAGGCCTAGTCAGTCTGGAGATACTGCGCAGCGCACGTTCGACGAGGGTTGGCGCGTGTCCCCATTGGCTTGGTCGCTCTTTCTCTCGCCAGTTGCCGCTGACGCGGTGGGACGCGGCCGCTGACGAAACAAGTGAAAAACGTATGCATGTCGTTGGGCCCTAATACCATATTCGAGAGTGTATTTTCACCTCACCCGAATAACTGGGCTGTTATTAAATTACCGGTCGCACCATCAACACTACTAATCGCGCCTGTACTTCATCTTCCATGGCTTGGTTCAATGGCAGTACGAAATGACATAAATAAGCCAGATGGCGACATGCTTCAAAAAGTTATTGTCTCTGAGTCGCACAGTCTTTAGTCATCACCTGCCATTTTGGTTAAGAAGAGGGGCGTATCCACAAGATGTTGTGAGAACTACCCGTAGCTAAACAGCATTCTAAACTTAACGTATGCCAATACTAGAAGACGCCCTAGACCGTCTCCACGGCTTTTGCTACTTTACATCCTTAGACCGTATGTTCGAATTATGGCAGGTTCAATTGGACTTGAAAGGCGCGAAACGACAGCGTTTGTGGACCTTCACGAATTTTAGTTCAGCCACCCACTATCTCAGTAACGAGCCCGCTACTTTCCAGCGCCTAATGGACCGTGGACTTGGGAATCTAAAGTGAAGCATAGCACTTGAATGAATTGATAACGTCGTCGTATACGCTAGACGTTTGAGCATCAACCTCTCCACCGACTCGTATTTACCGCTTTCACTAAGACCCAGCTTCGCCTAAATTAAAGTAAGTCTTTGTGGATACAAGGTTACCTCGGTAAGTGTTTTTGGAAACAACGAAATCAATATGGGGTTAACAGAACTGGCATTCGACCAGAGTCCACAAAACTGGTTTCCTTTATGCAAACATTCCGGCGCCCACCACAAGGAAGCAACTAAGAAACTTCCTATGCTTTGCATCAGGAGGGTTATGTAAAAAATAGAGTATAACTTTATTCAAATTTATAATGTTTTTTTTTTATTCCTGAAACTTTTCAATTTACCCTCACAGGTCCCTAAACGGCATCCGCAACGCCACACCCGTGTGATTTACAAATAAAATATTTTTTAAGTCAATATATATGTATCAGGCCTCAGAATAATATGTATAAAATGGGTGACTTTAGTCATCACGGGCTAGGTACTGCTTCTTTTTGTATATCAACATATATCAATAAGTCAAGCGAGAGTTTGTAAAAAAAAAAAAAAAAATGAAGAGCGCTCAACACATTTTGTTAAAGAAAACGAAAAAAATCATCTGATGTTGATATATAAAATCATTTGAAAGCATCAAAAACGCAAATATACTGATTCGCTGTTATTCTTCTCCACAAGACAACACTATTTTCAATTAGCATGGATGACAAAGCACGGTGATTTTAGGAAATATACATAGGGGCTTTTTACACGTTTTATTTTTGACATCTCACAATTTCAAATGCGTGATCATACATAAGAATCTTGCCCTGCTTATTCTAATTTTCAGCCACTATCACCAAAAAAAACAAAAAAAAACAACTGAACTGTTATAACCCTTTTTGTTAACTGCCGTCTGCCTTAGGGTCATCAATTTACTCAAACGTGCCTCACCGCTAGCACTGACATTCCTGTGCATCGACACAAGTATCCGGTACGCGAACGCTGAAACTTCGTCAAAATTCGTAACAAAATGAGCCATAAAAGCTGCGCACATTATGATTGTGTCGCGTTAGGTAGGAACAATAAGCACCGGATGATAGTGTAAGAAGTAAGACAAGGAACGGGGCGAAAAGCGAACAAAAACACTGATACAGCGGATTCGCCAATTCGCGGAGTGGCGAGCGGAAAATGCCGAAGCCAATTCAGGCAACACCTCCTAGATAAAAAAGCCTAAGTGCTGAACTTTTATACGCCATTAAAGAAGGCCACCGCAGAGCACAGACATGACACGACTACGGCGTTATCGTTCTAGTGAGAGTCGTGTTCTCACTGGTTAGGACACGAGTTTCAGTCGAACGCTGTGTCCAAACTGTGCTCTGCTGCGGCCTTCATGCAGGTCACGCAGGAAAGTTTAGCACTTAGTCTTTCTTATATAAGAGATGTTGCCTAAGGTCGCGTACGTCACGTGATTCTAAGATGGCAGCTTTTAATGCGACGGATGGTGGAAGGGTGTGT
>JABSTQ010002278.1:0-34570 GCA_013358835.2 Ixodes persulcatus | reverse complement strand
CATAGGACCTACATCGTTTTGTCCTTTAATTCACGCGGGGCCATATATCAAAGCGGGCCACATATAAGCGAGCCATTCGCCGGCCCAGCGCGATGGCTTCCGCGCGACATGTGTGTGGTGCCTGGAAAGGGTATCCGCCTGGTGGTTCCTCGATTCCCGCCCGACAACACCATGGAAGTGTCGCGTCGCCAGTTGCGATCCGGCCAGGGAAGTTAGTGTCAGGGCAGCGGTGAGTGGAGTGGCAGATGCCCGCCTGCTGCAGGTCGCTCTCCAGTTCGACAGCCCACGGAAGCACCAGCAGGCAGGAGTTGGTACTGGTAATGACGGCAACACTCGCATTTGCTCATACTTTTTGATCGTAGGGCAGACCGCGGGATTGCAACGTCTGGCAGCGCGACACTCCGGCTTTTTACGACGTGACTTGTTGCCGCTTCAGGACTTCTTTGGACGTAAGGGAGAGATAGGACGCTAAGCAGACCGGCCGAAGACGGTTCCAGGCGCCGTAACACGTGAAGTGCATCCCACAGTTCCATTCCGCGGGTGCATGTCCAGGCAGCAATGCTATCAGACAAGTGTCATGCAAGAAAGGGACGTACATAAAACGCCCGTACGTAAACAACCCACCGAGAACTTTGACGATGAGGGAGCGTGCGTGTCGTAGGTCTTTGGGCTGATGCAAAAGGGACGCACAAAGTCCTCGAGCATGACGGCAGCCAGCGAGTGGACCGCCGAGGAGACGGTACGAGGGCGCCACTGAAGATGCCCGCCACGAAGAGACCAGGCAGACCTTGCACTGCCCCAGGTAGACCATCACGAAGTGAGGAGTACTGCAGTGTCGGCACGACGGGGAGGAAAAGCGAGACTTGCAAAGAAATTCTGAGCGAAAGCGGAAGTGCCTCGACGTGTGGGTTCTCAACTGGGTACCCTAGGAACCCTGGGAGAACCCAGAGTACCCTCTCAATGCCTAACTGTGAGCCAAAATGCATGTTACTGTTTACGAGGTCTGCAGCTCCTGCAAAGCTTTACTCAGTCAATGCGAGACCCGTGCACATTTTTCAGCCATGGGTTTTTAGAAACCGAGGAGTTCCCCAAGCTCTCAAACTTGCTCGCTCGTCTCTACCTTAGGTCAAGTGTATTTCCAGTTTAAGCAGTATTTTCGCACATCTGAACCATTCAATGATGCATGCGCCAACCACTTCATATTTTGTGTATTATTGTTCACAAAGCCTCCAGGCATTTGAGCTGCTTTGTTGCAACGATCCCAGGAGCAGGAGAGATTCTTCGGCTATAAGTAAAAGGATGGATGGGCAATCCTCGAGATTAAACCTACCTCACTGTAAGGGGTCTTTGGACCTAGAAGTTTAAGTGAAAAATATCACCCACAACAAAATGATAGGATAGGACATGACATCGACAACAAAATGATAGGACATAGCATCGACAACAAAATGATAGGACATGGCATCAAACAAGCAATGACAAGATGCTGTTTATAAACGTGCAAATCATATGGCACTGTACAGTGCTGGGGTTGTTAATAGCGGGTGTGTGGAAAAAGCAGCAGATACAGTATTGAACTACAAGGGAAAGGTTGTAGAGGCTTTTTATGTGGACGTAAGTGAATACTAGAGCTGCCGATTGCTTGACCTCACCGTAAAAACTCTACAGAAAAGAAAGCAGATGTCACATAGTCGATTCCATCGAGAAGCAGCAACAGCTACATTAAAAACTGCTGCAGTAAAAAGACAGCTGGTTCCCACAGAGTATTACAAATTTGCACTACAGTAGAGGAAAACCATCTCGCACTGTTTATGAAAACTACAGCAAATCAACCGATCATAAAGTCCTCGGCCTTGCAAACATTTTCGTGATATCAAAGGCTTTAGTCGGTACAAATATCCTAGCGTCAATTGTATTTATGACGGAAATCTGAGCCCTGCGCAGATACAGTTTGGGCATCCGCATCCGATCCACATTTGTGGACTTTCTATCCACATCCGAACAGCATCTGCAATGTTCCTAAATTTTTTCGTCCACATTCGATCCACGCTCGCATGCTTTGAATCCGCAAATCTAGAACTGCATCCGACACACAATCTGCGCATTTATTTTACATCATAAATCAAGCGTAAATAAAAAAAAGGCATCTGGATGGTACCCTATAAACCGTTTGCTTATCTGTACAAGAAAACAAAAAATCAGAGCTTTTAGAGTCAGAATACAGTGAAAGTAATTTTACTTTATTCTCTTTTATCGCATTTATAAGCGATCATTCTTCCATATACACTTCGCATTGCTGGAAAGATATCACAGTTATGAGATCATCCTGAAAGTTTGCGACACTGCCTATTTCAAGTTAGAAAGTTAACAGAAAACAGACCAATTAGATTGTGCGATTTTATTTAGGTCAAACAATAAAAAAGTGGGAGGGAAAAACGATCATTTTCCGCAGCGCAGTATTCGTATATATGTGGTAAGATGCGAGAACACCAATTGGAAAATATAAAAATATTCAATAATGGCAACACCAACTCCAAGCTCCAAACCACATACTTCGCAGCAACTTGCCAACTGTAGACAAAAAAAATGTGCGCGCATGTCTCGTTTCACCTGTTGAGGTTACTGTGTAGAAACAGAACATTGTCAACGATGGACAAATCCATACTGGATCGTCTCTTGAATTGCAAGGCCCATTAATGAGAAGTCACTCCCCGCTGGTGCACTTGACGCAAGGGTGGCATCCACAAACTGCGTTACAAGCGTGAGGTACGGGAACTCGTACTACACTCTTGTGGTAGGAGGATTCTACTGTCTTGTGGCCTGTACGTTTAGGTTTACTATGCCCAAAGAACGCTTTCTGCTCTTTCCGTGCCAAACAAGAATGCGCTCTCCCGAGACGATTGGTTGCTTTCTTTACATTTTCTAGGGACATCATTTTTGGAGAGATGGAGCGCTCTAAAGCGGACTTTGGTGAGAATCGGCTATTTCTTTGAGTAAAGAACAATTTTTACCCCAATCGGCATCTTTTTTCTAGGAGAGCATTTTGCTCCCGCAAAACATTAGTTGAGGCACTTTATAGTATCATTCACTTAAGGCTGAACCGGACATAAGCGATTTAGCGAGCGACGAGACGAGTGACGGCAACAAGCGAGGAGTCAGCAACGAGCGACAAATTTCTCACTCTCTCGTCGCGTCGCTTGGTTTTTGGATTTCTAGAAAACGTTGCTCACCACCTTGGTCACCTGCCCCCGTCACTTTTATGAGGTGTGCGCCATTGTGCAACCGCCTGTGCGACAGCGGGTCCTCATCGACGTTGCTTGTCTCGTCGCTCGCCAAATCGCTTATATGCGCTTTAAACTTTATTCACTTTACTCGCTGCGGTCGCACAGGTTTATAGGCCGCCTCGGCAAAAATGCAAATCCAAACCCGCGGATATCTGTGTCCGCATCCACAGCCCATGGCATCCGCATCAGACCCGGAAAATCCGATTAGTATTTTTATCCGCATCCGCCAGTTGGCTGCGGATATCCGCGGATGATCAACGGGTAATCCGCGGATATGCAGGGCTCTAGAAATCGGCAGGTAATTTTAGGCCTCTGTTTTAGAAAGAGCGGTGCATTTCGGCGGCTTGATTGCTACACGAAATCACTTCTGTGCTAAGCCCATCCCTCTTTTGTTTAGAGAACTAAGCCGGTGCAGTGATTGTCCCTCAAGCGCTCTAACACCGTCAAAAGTGTGTGGCTGAGGTACTAGACCGTACGCACCTGATCCTGTTTGGAGATCCTGCATGCCTTGAGCGGATCACAGTGCCTGAAGTTGGCATACATCACAAGGCCCGTAAAACTTGTCACTATGCTAAGGGCAGATACTAGTGGCCAATTGATGAAGAGGGCACTGTGAAAAGAAACAAACACTTAGCTGTTAAGATTTCATTACTTACATACATGGCTGTCACAAACTTGTCAATATAGTAACACTAAAAGATGCCATAATGGCACAACTGTATATTTAAAAAAAGCATGAAAAACAGGAATTAAGTTCTGCTGCTTTTATGAACTTCTAACATCTAATGGAACAGGCTAAGTCTTGAAATCTTTAGACACAAGTTATAATCCAGTTTAAACGAGTTGCGATTCCGTCGCCACCGGCAGCAGTGCTTCATTGGTGGGGCGCTCTCATTAAAGTAAAAACGAAAATATAAAAGTCTTTCATATAACATTAGAAATGAAGTAATTTATTTTATATCTTCATTTCTATTTGTTTCTCTTTTGGTCTGAAAACAAAACCATGAAACCGGGCGGCGGTTCTACGAGCTGTCAAGCTGCCTGACCCGAGAGAGCCCCGGGCCTCGGCACCACTGCTTCCTTCTCCCAACATTGTAGCCATTGTAATAGTTGCATTGGTTGCATCGCTGCGTGCAATTTTGTTTACACAAGGATCGTGTGAGCCTGGGCTTCGTTTTTGGCATTCTGCGTACCAGTCAAATTCGCTGGAAGTTTTTAGCATAAACCTTTAGGAACTTTTTTGAGGAACGTGTTTGATGTGGCCATTCTCAAAAGCAAAAAACAAGAGCTACAAGATTTGTTTTTTTTTTTCATCCAAACAAACAAACATGTGAGCTCGCACCCCCTTTGTATTCACTGTACTATTCCCCCAAAAATGTGTTACCATTGAATTTTCGCTGTCCATAGCTGTTAGACTGTGGGTTGACCTACCTCGTTTTTAATCTCGGAGTGAAAGAAAAAAAATGCCTACCATAAAATACCGCGCATCCACCCAATCCCTATTAAGCGCCCATTCCCAAATTTGTAAGATGTGAGAAAATATGCACAATGAATTGATATGTAAAATTGATGACCAGAAAAGCGCCCAGCCCCCATTTTTTCGCGATTATCTCTAAATTTTGAGTGGGCGCTTGTCCGGTATTTTATGGTAGTAATATTTTTTTTTATGAAATAAAGTTGCGATGCAGTACAATTTAAAATTGTAGAGCTGGTACAGCCCCACTTTGCTTAATGCGCAACTTCATACTTAAAAGGTTACAGTGATGTGTAATCTTCAAACTTTCTAGTGCAATTCACAAACAAACAAATAAAAACGCAAATTTCGGCTTTATACTTTAGTTTGATTAGATGTCATTTAATCCGCGCCACGAGTGTGGTAGTTTTGTTGTGTTTGGCCTCCTGAGGAATGAAATTCTAAATATTATGACCACATTGTCATTACAGATGCTGGGGACAGAGTGATCAAGCACCGGACCACGGTGCTACGCACATACTTCGTAGTTCATACCAGTTCAACAGCTTGTTGAGTTGCAATATTTCTGAAACTTGCAGAAGATAAGTCGTTCAGGATAACGATCAGCATCAATCATTTCACCGCCTTTCAATCTTGCTTGTTTGCTAAATTTTGAATAAGTAAAAACTAAGCTATTGCTGAGGGCTAACTAAAGTGACCTATAGTTCTTAAATGAGGGAACAACTTATTTAATTTCAGCGAGCTGGACAAACAACCAACTGATCCGACATTGTATGTTGACTGTGTAAATATCTGGGTAAATAATTGTGCATACATTTGTAAAGATATGTAAATATTTATGACGTTTTATCCAAACTGGAAAAATTTATTAATTTCTTCAGATTACCCCCAGAGGCCTTCCAAGGAAGAAAGGGTGTCAGAGTTCTATCTTTTTGTGTATGCATGTAATGCTGTATTTGATTTGTTTGCGAGCTGTTAATGTGAAATAAATGTGTCTCGAAATATTTTGGACGTACCTCGATTCCTCATGGGACGGCTGGACTAGGGGCATACACAGCTCTAGGCCGAACGTCTCTGAACCGCTTGAAACAACGACTACCAAATAAAACTAAAAAGGACTTTTAGCAAATCGGTACCGTGTTTCCCTTATCGCACAGCCGGAGTCTTTGAAGCATGATTTTAAGCGCACGCCCAGGTGATACCATGACCACGGGGCGCGCGCTTAAAAGAATGCTTCAAAGGCTCCGGTAGTGTGATGTGCAGAACATGGTAATGGTCTGCTAAAAGTCCCTAAAAAGATGGCACCTTATACCGCTGAAAGCGAATTCGCAGAGCGCCGTGCGTGCCGCACAGGAGCCTCGCTACAGCACGACCACGAAGCACTCATGCAGCAACCACCCTACAAAAATTGAAAGGCACCATGTTGGTTTTTTATGGCTTCAAAGTAGGCTACTCCAAGCAACTTGTGTTATAAGAAGCAGTTAGCAATGCATTTTTTTAATAATGCAGTTAGTTGTTAGTTTGAATTCCTAATGTACTAATTATAATATAAATTCAAATTGTCAACTCGTTCGCGTAATGAGAGCGCTCCACCACGGAAGAGGAATTTGGCGCTGCTCTACAAAAATCGACTCCGCTGGCCCTATGGAAAATGTATAACGGTTGCCTATTATACCGTAAAATCCCGTAAGGATGGCCTCCCCCGAGAGATCGCCCATCTCACTTTTCTGGCTAAATTTCCGTAACAAAAATTCCACCCCCCCCCCCCCCCCCCAGATTCCCGTCGGACATTACGCGATGTCCTACGGCAGTGGTTCTCAACCATTGATGTTTCATGGACCCCTTGTGGATCGGCGGAGATGATGGAGGACCCCGTTTTGATTGGAAGGGAAAAGAAATAGGTTAATTATGATAATGATTTAATAACTTAATATAACCAAGGGCTAGTGTGAGTAGACTTCTCTTATTGACATACAGACGAGACAACTCACCCCAAAATTGGAATGTTTCATCTCAATCAAAAAGAAATACAACTTTCATTGCCGGATTTGACAGATGAGGCAGGGTTTTGCGGACCCCTAGAGTGCCTTCGCAGACCCCCAAAAAGGTCCGCGGACCCCCATTTGAGAACCACTGCCCTTCGAGAATCGCATCAACTGCACTATCTGCAGAACCGGTTGTCCGCGATCTGCACTCACGGTATCGGTTCCTGTGTCATGCGAGTTTGTAGTGAGTTCTCGCGTTTCTTGTTCGCAATCCCCATGCGCAACATCGGTTCCTGCGGCACGCAAGTTAGTGGCCGTTTCCCACGTGGTTGTTGCACCTTGAAACACGAATCTGTTGCGTTCACAGTTTGAGGTATCCTTTCCCACAATACAGGAGTCTGTAGTGAATTCCCGTGCGTTTATCGCATCGTGAAACCAAAATTTGCTGTGCCCGCGATCTGCGGCATCAGTTCCCGTGTCGCGTGGTTTGTAGCAGGTGTCCGTGTGTTTACAATTATTTTTTATAAAGCTTTGCTGTCTCATCCCTAAAGATAGCCCACCTCATGTTTTCACCGTTTATCTCTTTGTTTTGGGAGTGCACCTTTACGGGATTTTGCGGTAACTTAGTCGCCGGCGGGACAGGAAGTGCAGGGCACCTCTTTCGGTTATCCAGCCTCCAGCAAGCGCTCGTTGACTTCGGTCAGGCTTCGACTGCGTGTCCACGCTCAAGAGGCTCCATAGTGTTACCGAAACTAGGAAACCGATACTGGAGGCAAGACAACCGGAAGACTTCCAGCCATCCCTATCCTGTCAGTGACTGTAAGTGTTCATGTTTACAGGCTCCTACACCAAGTAATTTGTGAGAATGCGAACGAACTGTCAACGAAGCTTTCATCTCAACGGAAAAGTGGATTCCAATGAACAAAGACGACAATTTACTAAATTCGGTTAGTCTGTTACAGTACTTCAAACTTCCAGGTGTCTCGTTCATTCAATCAAACAAGAAAGCTCCACAGCTTAAACCAGCCAGCCAAAATGTCATAAAGAATACGAGGCACACCACCAGTTTCACAAGACGACAGTAGTACATGTATCCTACAGGAAACAACTCAAACTGTTCGGCCTGACCTGACAAGCCAGAACAGCGAGGTACAATGACAACATCAGGACATTTTCTATTGATACTTTCCATTCCACAGCAACTCACAACTTGTACATTTCGAACAAGACTGGGTGACCCCCAAGCTCAAACTGCAAATCCCTGCAAGTTAACTTGGCCCCAAAACAAATTCAATGATTGACAGCCCGATGCGAAGGGGTACTCACACCTGGGCCTTCCGCAGGCTGCTGACTGTCATGAGCCTCTGCACCTGAGCCTGGTTGACCCCATACAGGGACACGTACACAAAGATGCCCCCCACCGCAAGGGTCCACACCGTGTGACGCACCGTGGGATCCGGGTCGAAACTGCAAGGGGCACACAAACAAATCGTGCAAGCAGGGCTTACTTAAGTGCAATCGTGTCTCCAGATTCCCCAGGTTTACCCCAACTAATCCTTCAGAATTTGATTAACCAACACTTACGGAAAAAAATGTCTATGCTTTCGTCACATTTTTGGAGTCACAAAAGTTAGGTTGCTTGCAACATTCGTCCATCGAAACATTTATACTATTCATATTGCATCATGAGACTGAACCCGCAAAATCCAACAAGGCCTCTTGCCGATCCCACGTTGCACGGGAAATTGTGAGGCCGTTCCGATGAAAGGTTTGGGCTGGCTCGCATGCTCATACATTCTGAAAGTGGCTAAATTCCTTCCCTCTGACTGCTAAAAGTTCAGAACACACACACATAAAAAGAAGCTGAGCAGACGCATTACAAATAAAGCCGATACGTGCCCAGTTTTGTTATCGTCCTGCATTCTTTACGTTCTGAAGTCGCACAATGCTAAATGAAGATCAACCTCTCTTATTCATGCGTTTTTCTGCGCACACCGTACATCGGATTGCCGTAGTGCACCGAAAAAACGATGGGAGGCACTGAGTGTTTCCGGAATGATGTATTGGATAGCGGGGGTGGGGTGGGGGGGAAGCTCACTTGAAGAACTCTATCCGGCCCCCCTCTTGAGCCTCCTGCCAGACCTTGTCCAGGCCCCCCAAGTTGTAGGTGCCCACAACAACCACGGAGATCATAGCGATGTACATGAGCAAGGACTGGAAGAGGTCCGTCCACAGCACCGCCTTCATGCCACCCTGTCGGCAGAGGAGACAAGCACGAGTTCAGAGATTGTGTTACACAGCAAAAAGAAAAAAAAACATCCTTTCAGGGGAGCTAATGTTTTGCAGTACATTTGCTGAGAACCAGCTGATGTTTGACGCACCATTTGATCATATATTTTTGTATACCATAAGTGTTTACGCAGTTCAACGAACTTACCCTTTTGCTTTGATCTAATGGCCAGTATGTTTTAAATAAAACAACTGAATAAAATATATCAATATTGCAATTCAATGTCCATCACCAAAACATCTCTCGTTTCACTTTTTGAGCAAAGATTTCCCACTCCCACAGAAACCGAAACCGTGAATCCTGAGGTTGGCAAACACCTACACTCCAAATGTCACGATCGCAGACAATAAAATAAAATAAGTCATGAAAAAAAAAAAAGTATACTGAGAAGTCCTTTTTTTGCTATCAAACAAAAGGAAGTTTATCTTTACCTGAAAAGCACTGAAAGATTGACAATCACTAGAAAATAGCCTAACCGCAGACTACGAGGTCAGCTAATGCCTATTCTCTTGGAATGATGCGACACTGGACCGAGAGGTCCGAGGACATCTGTGATAACGAAAACAGAGAAGATAACAAAGACAGACTTTCGACAATCTCAAATCCACCTCTGCAGTCTATGCTATGTTAGTCTGATCTGCACCTTATCCAAGGGGCACTTCCCCAACTTGATTGCTACTCACTGTCCGAGAGCTCCGTGTAGTTTCAGAGAATGCTATTCTAAAACACAAACAAATATTGAATGGCAGTCTGTTTGATGGGCAGTCATTTCACTGAACAACATTGCAGTGAATGGGCCTGTTTTTGCCTGTGCATTGTATCTTTGGGATCAGTAACCAGAGAGGTGCTCGCTTAGCTCACACCCTGCTGCACTTGGAGGAAAGGAGAATCAACACACTAAAGTTGTTCCACTAAATAACTCATGGCAGGAATGAAATAACTATAAGCGGTTATGTTGCATCCGACACTAACCGAACAGCTAGAAAAGACACAACAAAGCAATGTGGAAGTTTTTCTGCCTCAAGAATGTTGTCAAGTACAGCTTACTATCCATGCGCAGTTGTGGTTTGCAACAAACTTCCTGAAGAGCTTTTAAACACAGACTCCCCTTGACAAGTTTACTTCCTCCGGCATACAGTGACTTTTCACCAAGGACACGAGTTAGAAGAAATTGCACCTGTATCATCCAGATTCTACAAACTTCCACAACTAGCCCCAGACATTGTTTTAATGTTACCTTACTAGAGAGCACTCAAGTGCTCTTATTTTCATTTTCACATTGTTTGTAATGAGAGTGAGGTGCCAGTTCTATTTACCGGTATTTTTGTGCATAAGTATGTATTTGTTATTTCCTTGTTTATCATATTTTATGCTACACCACACTGCATGGTTGTAGTTGCCTTGGCCTCTGTACAAGCAGCCGGCAAGTAGAGTAATAAATAAAAAAATATCTTATTATAGATGCCCCAACATTTTACTCAATATAATTAAAAACATCAAACATAATAAAAAAAACTGAAGCAGTAATGTTATGATTGCACTTGAATGTAGTTTTCTCATTTTGAGTCATATCAGTTACCAGATATAAAAAGAGCTTGCTAAAATTAATGCTGTCATTCACTAATAAGTTCTTGAAACAGAAATCCTACACAGGGTTTCATTCAGCGAAACGCGATTCGCTAAGGTAAATACCACCACTCTGTCAGTGGTGTTGCTGGTTGTCTGGAAGTGATGATCAATAGCTACATGGAAAAAAGAGATCATCCTCAACTTCTCACTGCTCACAACAGCAAACTAAATAAGCGACTGACATCTGAAGAAGTTGCAGCAGCGTCAGTGCTCAAACACTCTCAAAGCTTGCAAGACTGTGTTCTTGGCATAGTGTTTGATTTGGATAGTGATGACTCATTTGATGGCTTCGCACCAGGAAAAAAAAAAAAAAACAATTAAAAGGTTCAACACATTTGATTAAAATCGGACTTATTTTATTTAGATTGTGTTTATTTAATTTAAATCAGATTAATTTGATTAAAATCAATGTAGCTAGAAAATAGTGATTCTTTAGCACAAGATGTATTTTTAAACATGGTGAATTGATTTATCAATGCACCTGCTCAGTGAAAACAATGCAAAAGAAAGAATTACTGCACATTTAAAATAAATTTTTCTTCTGCATTCCGACTTGATAACAAAACATTCATTTTCTAGTTTACATTTCTTTTTGCATTCTGGTTTTATGGCAATAGGATGTTACGGAACAGACAAACGAGGGGGAAGGTAGCAATCAAGCTCAGCACTCCCGATTTGCTCAGAAAAGTACTGCTTTTTGCTCGTATTCAGCCTTGCATAAATCTTTCTTACTCAATGATATTTTTTTAAATTTAAATTGAAAACAAATGCACACAGAAAGTATCAAAGTATAGACACAGTAAAAAAAAAAGTCCCGGATTATTTTTTTTTAGGAAAGGTTTAATTTAAATTGTCACAGGAAAGCTGGTCAGATTTAAATCACGACTGAAATCATATTCATTTTTACTCTCCACCCTGCAGTTCAAACACAACAACTTTCACTGATACCACTAACAAACATGCCTGAAACATCCCAACTGCTGCAAGCTCAGTCCGGCTTGCTTGCTACTTTCGCTTGGGCTGAGTGATCCAAACCGGGCGGCAATACAGCAGTCACTCCGTAGGGCATGCATGTGCCATGCAAGAGGACGCCGGAGTCCACCTGACACTCGGATCCCCTTCCACTGAAAGGACATTCCAGCCCTGTCTCGTCGCCCCAAGTTCTCAATTTTCAATAGTCTCTCGATGCTTGCTGTGCATATTTTTTTTTCTATTTCTAATGCTTTTTTTTCACAGTAGCATGTTTTCCATGGTTTCAGATTGATTAAGCAAAAAATAGGGACTCTAACCAAAAGTTAAGTAAACAGTAACCCGAGTTTCAAGACCAGTTTGATCCCTTCTTCACATGTAAGTGACAGAACATGCGTGGCTTAAATTTAAGCGACGGCATTCTGTCTGTCATTCACCCGTGAACAAGGGAACTTAACTGGTCTAAAAACATCGGGTCACTGTTTATTAAACTTTTGAATAGAGTTCCCATTTTTAGCTTAATGTCTATTCCTAACCAGGCAGAGGGCTTCCAAACATTAACCTTCAAGTTTCAGATTCAGAGCATGTATATATGGTGCAAACAGCCAATAAGCACTATAGTTTGTATTTGCAGTCATTTTCATGACTGCGGTTTGACTCAGCGAGAATGGGAAAAATGCCTTCGTATTCTCATTACTCATGTGCGACTGAAAGACGATGGTTTGTTTTGCAAGGCAGTGAAACCTTGTTCCGTGAATGCATGCTTTGGACATGAAATTGACTCAAGCTTTCAGTTCATTCTGTCCCCTATCCAGTCACATAGATAAGATTATGTATTTTCAAGATTTTCCATGTATTGTACTTGTGACACCAAAACATCACAAATTCCACTTTTTTGACAAAATCCAGGCGACTGGTGGGGTGGGATAAGAAATTAAGGCTATGAGCGACGGACCAGAAATTCCCTAACGACGAACCATCACGAGCCAAACAGTGTTCAAATGTTTCGGAAGTCAAAATAAAACATTTAATGCCACTCAGAGGCAATCTGTGAACCTAAGGACTTGACTGATCTATGGGCTACCTGTTATTCATGAGGACGAATTAAGTTCTTATATATCTAGCTTCAAACGTGACTTAAAAACTAAAGAGCAGAAATGTAAATGGGTCACCATTATAAAACAAAATTCCAATTGCCATGAAACAGGCACATATCAATTCTGAGATGCTTCTACAACGAAGACATTGGGTATTTTTAAAAAAGCTCAGTTGCCGTTATTCACCCAGCTTAACATTTACCCAGGAAAAAAATACAGAAGCCTCTATCATACAATATATGCTCTACGCAACAGCCAGCTTAAACAAAAAACAAGGAATCGGGTGCCCAGAAGCAACTTACGATGGTACAATAGAAAGTGCAGACAAGCCCCACAGAGATGATGGAGAGCCACTTGGATATGCCTGTGACTGCACTTAGGGCCACAGCTGGAGCATATAGCACCACAGCCATGTAGAAGACCTGCAAAAGCGACGAGAAGCCCACCATAAACAGTCAGGGACAGGATGAAGCTAGGGCTCTATGTAACAGGCCTACACAAGCTTGCCTAAAAGCAAACCTGCAGAACAATCTTCACCTGCAGAACCATCTTCAGCTAGGTATTCTTAAAGCTTTTTTTTTTTTTCACTTTGCATTCATCGATTGTAAACCGAACGAGCATTTTCTGTGCAAATTTTGAGGGTAAAGATATTACGTAGCACATGCAAAACTAAAGGCTGCTGCAGACACTTGCGTTTGCTTAGGAAAGAGCTCTTGCAATCTCTCACGACAAGGGTACATACAGGCCTGGTGGCGCCATTCATGATGTGGCCCTGGAACTGCATTTCACTAGGGCGAAGGTTTTGCAGTATTTGCGAGAACAAACACACATAGTACTATCTATGAATAACGGTTGCTTATAACAAAGATCAAGACACCAGAGGGCGCCGTCGCACGGGGAAAGGCAGGGCTCCGCTCTTCCTTTTCCGGCAACACCCTCTAGCGTCTCCATCTTCTATACTGATTTTTTTTTAATTTTTTTAGGATGCTTAGAGTTTATACTGAGTTATGACTATAAATATACAATTGCAGAAAGTGGCATCGTGCCCCTTTTAGGTCTGGCAGTAGTCTATGAATCAAGCTTGCTCGCCCCTTTCTAATGGGCAAGAAGAAAGTCATTTCATGGACCCTTCACAAATGTCTGCCACCAAATTTGTTTTTCCTCGTTTACTCCGACTTGGCAAATCTAAATTTAGATTCGGCTCCATCACAACGATACAATGCCTCTTCCTATAGTTTGAGTACTTTTATGTCACATCTTCCCGAGAATGCTGGAAAAGCAAAACGGACGAGAGTGCGTAATTTAAGCCTTTGGGACTGCCGCAAAATGAAAGTTATCCGAGACAATGGATGTAAACAAGTAAAGAGCGCAGGGTCCGAGAGTTTCGCTTCCGGCATGAACCCTAGGGTGTCCAGACGCACGATGACGAGCCAACTGGACCGATGCCACAAACCCACGAAACACTGGAAAGACGTACAGCTTAGACATCTCGGAACCGGAAGCGTTGCGATGAAATTAAGGAAAAAGAAAGTTTGACGGTCCGACAGCCTCCCAGGCGTGAGAATCAGAAACAGTACAAAGTTAGCCAGAGTTTTGCAGATGTCTCGACAGTGTGTCGCTATTTACATCTCTCTTTACTTGTGTTGTAGCCTCCACATCCCACGCATTAGTTTATCTGTACAGGGTGTCGCTCAAAGAGAATGTGGACGCTTTACGTTTTAGATGCCGTTTGTTCACCGAAGATGGCTGAAATTTCACTGAAAGACATGTTTGATTCATTTAATCATTCATTTACATCATATCAGAGTGTAAAGAGACTAGAATGAAAATTGAAACATACCTCTCAGATTCAGATAAGTTATACATGATACAATATCTGCTAACAACTATCGCATACTTGCATTCTGAACTAATTGCTATATTTTTTGTTTTAAACAGCCAATTCTGACAAGCACTCGAAGAGCGGCCATTACAGAGCGCGATGCATTTCGGGAGATCCGGTGCCTCCGGTGTATTTGCGACGTCTTTCGTCCCAGCACAAGCAAGTCTACGACGAGGCTGGCATGGTTACAAGCTTTGCCATTTGGTGGCGTTGCGTTACGACCTAGCCGTTCAGGATGCCCAAGGACTGGCTGCGGTTGGGCGACGCGAGCGGAGGCAAGGTGACTCACAAAGGCTACACTGACCTCCCCCTCTTGATCTCTCCCCCTCTCCCCCCTTCGTTTTTACTCCCCAGTTGTAGGAGCAAGAGAGAAGGGAAATCCGGTTTGTCCAAATTTGACAGGCGATTGGAGCTTGGCGCCATATTCCTTTGGAGCAGCTCTGCTTCTAGGAGGCAATTGGCCCAACAACATTCCAAGCAGCTTTGCGAACATCCACCAGGTGCAACTTGGTGATCATTTCATTTGTTTTAAACAAAGCTTTGAGGCCTTTTTAAACAAAAATTTACGTCTTCGTGGTGTCGCAAAAATGTAATCGACATGTAGACAATAGGTGCTAGAATTTCGTTTCTGTACCCCTTTAAAAGAGCAGCGTTAGGCCTTTATGTAACCAGAAATAAAGAACTTGTTTTCGTCTACAGAAAGCCGCCAGCTACATTGAACCACTTATCACCTGGCACTGCTGTTCAGATGGCAGCATTTGGGTTTAGATTTGGGGCTAGAACCCTTGTATCGGGAGATCTCGGCAACATACTTGACAAAGCAATGTTGCTAGCTTGGTGTAGTCAGCTAGACTCAACATTGGTTATGGATCTGCTGTATATTTGTATACAGGCTATGTTCAGAAACTTGATTAGAACACCATTAACCATAGGTGAAATGTGTATTCCAGACAACTAGCAGCCTGCTCCATGGGAGGGTTAATTTTTCTAGTGTATTAAAGTCAGATGTTTTCCAAAGTGCAATGCTCTCCATACCACTACAGTTAACTGCAACTTGGAAAGGAGATGGTGTACTTGGGATCATTGCTCAGCCTCTTGCATAGTTGGGCAAACTTGACTACTGTTAGCTGCATTCAAGCTTCAGTTACCATGCAAGCAAAGCACTGCTACAGACAATTAACAGTTAATGGTACTAATAATACAACCTTCCACTTATCAACATGCCCATACAGTCAAAGGCTATGACCACGACCAAGTATCTGGTTGTGGTTATTGTCTGGGACAGCCTTTAAACTTTTCAAGAGCTTGAGACTGAAGACCGCAGAAAAGCAGAACAAGAGGAAAGATAATGAACACAAAAAAAAAAAAAAAAAAAGTCAATTTTATCTACCTAAAAAATACAGGCAACACTGACGATAACTGAAGGCTGCAATCATAAGCAATCAAATTAGAAGCATATGTCAAAGCAACAGATCCTTTCCCTTTGTACTTGGCTCCCGACGCACAAATAAATCTTAAACCAATACTCCATCTTACAAGTTAAGGTACAGTATAATTAAAGGCACCGACACAAACACAAAGTTTCACGAGATTGCTAATGAGAGAGTCGATGCAATGAAGGCACTATTCACAATATCAGCCTGCCCCTTCCACAATGATATACAGTGAAACCCGTTTAGAACGAACCCACGTACAGAGAATTATTGTCAATATCGAACTCACGAAAAATTTAAATAAAAATGCATGTAAAAAGTACTTTTTATAACGAACAACACATTGGCTATATCAAACTTTTTCCCCCGGGAAGGCTTCCAAAAACGCGAAAAACAATCGTCTTCTAGCCTGTCCCTTCCCCCCAAAAAAAGTAGGAAAGAAAGAAAATTCGAAAAGCCCAAGCCGCGAACGAAATTGAGCGAAGAGAAGCGATCCAAAAGGGGAGATAAGCTAAAATAACAAAAACTGCACGCATGCAAAAAAAAAATATATATATATATATATATTAGCGCATTGTTGCAAGGCAGAAGCGGAGAGATGAGAAAGAAAGAAAAGCTCTTGGCTTACGACGAACGCATCGCGGAAGTTCTTTGTAAATGGTTTTTGCTATATCGAACTACTTGCTATATCGAACTGATCGTAATGTTTCCTGCTGTTCGTTATAAACGGGTTTGACTGTACTCGAGTTTTTCGAGAGAGACAATATGGTGAAATTTCAAAAGAGACAAAAAGAGCTTGGGAAACAAGACAAAATACTCTTGAAAAAGGAAAACACAAGACCGTCACAGTTTGTCTGCCTAGATTGTGTCATTATTCGAGTTCATTTAAGCTTGTTTCTAAGCAAAACCTTCCTTCATGAGAATGGATCCTGAAAAGGAACAAAGATCTACAGAACAACACACTAGATTGATCACATTAGAGAAGTGAAGCAATTTGAAAGAGAGAATACCATTTGTATGACGAATGTTGCAGAGGCGGCCAGCCGAGTTGCTCGCCCAAACCTTTTTTCCAGGTACTGAAAGACAAGATTAAATGCCTCAGTAGAATCTTCAGCAAAGTTTGAATGAGTGGTTTGGTTACACAAAACACACACTGAGAATCATGTTTGTCTGTCCATTTCTGTTCTCACCCTAAATGTGTGGTTCTTCAGTACAGTACACTGCAATTGACAGGAAAAATTTAAAACGAAGCAAGTAAATATTACACAAAAGCATTATATCCTAAGTCACACACTTCAATTGCATCTATTGAGCCAACAGTTTATTTGGACGCATAAATCAGTTGCAAAGCTCTGTGTATTACAAGTTTTTACAAGAATGCAGCTGGGAGGTTTCCTTCTTTAAAGTGCATATGTATCTTTACAAGTGTGCAGTGGCATCACTAGAGAGACAGAGAGAGAGGGGGGAGTGTCGCGGCGACCCATTGCCCTGGGTGCCACTGACCCTACTGATGCCACTGCATATGTGCAATTTTTTTTACCTTTTGTCTACACTCGTTCAGAACACAAGAGCATATTAAGAGCAAGAATAGTTGCGTCAGCTTGTTAGGACTAAAGCGCGAGACACGTACATGATGAAATGAAATGTCAGGCATCTTTTTTTATCAGAAAGATAGCAGAATGGGACAGAATTCAGTATGGTACGATTCATTCAAATCGTCCACTTTTCCTTTTTCTGGATGACCCCAGACCTTGTCGCCTATGTGTAAATGCCAGCCTGACTGACGAAACAATTGTATCAGCTGGAGCTAGAAAAGAATGAAAGCACTTAGGGAAAGCCTAATCTTATCTTCAGTTGACCATGGATTAGAAATGAAGACAGGCAGCATACCATTAAATCACAAAAACAAAAAACTGGCTTGTCATAGCAAAAGATACCCAACAAAAAATATTTTTTCTTTTTTTCAGGTTTAGATTGGTGTGTAACTAGGTTGAGAGGCTAAGGCCAAGTTCCAGAATACGAATTGTGGACAAAACGCTGTCCTTACATCTAAGAATCCCCAAGCTATTTTTACACATAAATCTTTCCTATCACAGAACTATCAGAATCGCCATATAGAAGCCGCATCATCTAGACACTGTTCTCTTTGTTTCTTTCTCCAGCTGCAATCTAAAAAAAAACTAAACACTAGTACATCAATTAATGCCAAAGGACCAACTGCCACTAAATAAGTCACGCTTCAGAGTAGTGACACTTTGGCCATTTTGGCACTTAAAGGGACACTGACACCCCCCAAAATTTTTTTTTTTCCTTTTTTGTCAGGCGATTCATCATGGTGTCGGAATACTACCCAATTAATATTTTGCTACAGAGTCACATATTTTTTTAATAAAGCCAAAAAACGCAACTGCTCGAAACCGAAACCGAAACTCCCGCACCGCACGGAGAAGGGGAGAGGATAGAGGGACTGGCGGAAGTCACGTGGCTGTACATACACAAAACATTAATTTCAAAACTAAAAATAGGCACGACACCCCTATTACTGTCCTTATCTGAACACACCGCATAGTTCTTTCCTAGCTTTATTTTGCACAAAAGCACTAGCGTCATGCATTCTACAAAAAGAAACAAAGTTGACGAGCACTCGAAAAACTTGTCACAAAACACGCCTAGCTTTTTGTCTGCTTTCTTTCTCCTTTCTTCTGTCCCGTCTTTGCCACCCCCTGGGGGGTACTCTAAGCATACCTTATTTCGAGGCTCTAAGCCCAACATTCCTCACCTCGTAAACGCTGACGATTTGCATCTTGTAGAAGACGGGAAGGAACACGAAGGCCGCAAGGGGCGTGCCGAAGATGTATGCCACGTTGATCAACAGGAACTGTGTCCCGTAAAAGTAGTTCTCCGACGGCACTCCCAACAGGGTGACCGCTGACATGAAGCTGGCCATGAGCGAGAAGGACACTGGTACCACAGACATGTTCTTGTTCGCCACCAGATACTCGCGTGCTGTCCGCTGACGGTCGCCCGTGAATCGGTAGTAAACGCCGATCAGCGCCGACACCAGTAACATCACAGTGAACACCGCATAGTCCACGGCACCAAATACATTGTCGGTGCTACCCATCTTGTCCGCTGCTCCGCCGCCGGTCGACGCAGTTGTCTTGCCTGGGCACCCCTGCCTGCGGAAGAATGAAGCCATTATCCTATCGGCTGCCTCTAAATCGCACGGTATGTCCTATTGTTCTTGATGTTCTATTCATTCTTTTTGCCCCCCTTTCACATCTGGAGCCTTTGAAATCTTCATTCTAAACTTACGGCTGGAAACGGTGCAATTATTTTTACTCCTGCGCGTAAAGGCTTCCGAGGACCGGAATCATTTATGGCTGCTGCCAGAAAATGAATGACAAATGTGTTCATATAATAAAGGCCGATTCACACATGTGCGTTTGACCGTGGCCGATTACATTATGATTTCATGCAACCGATTGAACACTGGCACACAGGTGCCACGTATCAGGTAGACCAGTGGTTCTCAAAGGGGGCACCGCGCACCCGCTGGGGGCCGCGAAGCCCTCGCCTAAACCCTCAGCCAACATCTCCTAGATAAGGAAGCCCAAGTGCTGAATTTTCCTGCGTCAGTAAAGAAGGCCACGGCAGGCCAGAGATTGGACATGGCTACGGTGTCAGCGTTTGGCTGGAACTTATGTCCAATCAATGAGAACACGACTCCTAGCCGAACACCATGATTGTGTCCAATCTCTGGCCTACGGTGGCCTTCTTTAGTGACGCAGGAAAATTCGACAATTAAAGGGGTACGGAAACAAAAATTGAAATATTCAAATTTCGTTCGGAAATGAGTCAAGCATGACGGATAATAACCGTAAATGATAATCGCATGTTTGTATTTTGAACGATTGGCTATATTTTTCGTTCCAAACGGTGCACTCGAGCAAGCGCTCGAAGAGAGGCGAATGGAGAGCGCGATGCGTCATGGGATATCCGGCGGAAACAAAAACAGAAAGAAAAGATTCCCCGCATTCGTGACGTAGCAAGGCTGGCGGGGTTATGAGCTTTGCTCTTGGTGGCGTTGTCAGCGTTGTGGTGGTGCCAATAGCGTCAACGCGTTACAACCGAGCCGTTCGAAGTACCCGTGGGGTGACGAGCGTGTGGCTGGCCCAAGGAGCACGTAGCTTCCACAGCACTGTCAGCTTAGGGCTGAACGGGGTGGGGAAAGCAACTTTTGTCCGAGTTTTGAGCGACTGGCTAATCTTCTAGGGGGAGAATGGCTGTATCCGGGTGCACAAACGAGGGTCCGAGAAAGAGGGGAGACCACCCTTTCCGTCTTCTTGGACTGTTTGTTTTAATGCGTGATTTGTGAGTTGAGGAGGAAAGCTAAGAAGGAAAATGTTGAAATGCCAAAGAGCGGCGCTGCTCCGAAGGAATCTGCTACGTCACGACTACGTAGCAAGTTCCCCAACGTTGCTAGATTACCTCCCAAATAGGCTCCGCATGCATCCACCAGGTGCACATTAAAAGATAGTTTATTTAGCTTTAAAATTATTTTTCTTGTGCCTTTCAATGGAAGACTGGTGTTTTTGAGGTTAGGGTGCAACATGCAACACATTCAAGCTAGGAAAGGAGCGCTGTAATTTCGTTTCCCTACCCCTTTAAGCTTTCTTATCTAGGAGGTGTTGCCTCAACCCCCCCCCCCCCCCAACCCCGCCCTTTTTCTTTTTTATTGAAAATAAAATTGTTTTTGTTGACCCTGGCTAGGTGGCGCAAGCTACCGCCCATTATAAAGGGTGCAGCCATTATCATCTATCCCTCCATTCAACCTTTTACTTGATGCTCCTCATTTCTCCAGTAAAGGATGCCCTTTTCACATTGCAATTAGTAGTCTTATTTTAACCCCCCCCCCCCCTTTTTTTTTGGCAGGTCCCCTTTCCCACGCATCCATGCTTGAGAACCCCTGGGGTAAACCTAGAACATTTCTGACCCAAGTCTACATTTGTATGATTTTTATGCCCCATTATTTCACCGTGGGCTTAGATTAATTCTGACAAATTATGCCCCGTTATTTCACCGTGGGCTTAAATTAATTCTGACAATGTTATAAGCAACTATATCCCATGGATGGTGCAGAGATTCAACATAACATATTCTGCAAGGCCTTCAGCCTAGCTATACAAAGGTTGGAAATGTTCCAGGTGCTGGCGACGCAGCTTGAGGGCTGCATCAACGTTTGGCTGGGATTCGTGTTTGATCATTTAGAACACAAGTTTGAGATTAATGCTGATACAGCAATTGTTTGATACTCTTACATTAAAGGAGTGTTACTAGAAACTGGTAGGGCCAAGCCATAAAACAGATTGTGTGTTAAAAGTGTACCTATGCCGCCAAAAACGTCAAACTGAACAGAATTTAAAAAAAAGCAGGCTGTTATAGTGGCATTTTCTTTCCAGCATTAAACTTAGTGTGACTGCTTAATTTAAAAGGGTCATAAAAAATGTATCTGCCAAATCTTTTTTCTGGTATTTATTGAACCAGACAGATGTTGATTTCGAAGCATTACAACGAAATATTGCATCTGCATGTTATAAACAGTATTTAAAAATTGTTTCTTGGACTCTTTGAAACAACCATGCAACACCCCTCGGCAGCATTAGCAATAAAACGCCACAATAGCTATGTAAAAAGGTTGAACAAATTCATTTCATTTAATGTTCAAATAATAAATGGGTAGTGATTGTTGTTGTATTGGTGGTTTACTGGCGCAAAAGCGACGAAGGCCATACTGCGCCAAACATAGGTAATACTGCTGCTCAGAGTAATATTCTTGGAAAGCTCACTGTGAAATCAGATCTGGGACAAAGATTTTGGTACTAGTAGCAGATGAAAGAGATACGGAGGTTAAAATCGACGTAAGAAACCACTTTTTTCTAAGTATGTAATGACACGATTGAAGGGAATGATGGGATGCTCACCCACTAAGAGTGCAGGATGGAAAGGAATATTGTATGTGAAAAATTCCGGGAAGCAAGTACGTCGGTTCTGCTCGAGACCTGAACAGAGCCATAGAATATGAAGGACCGTTAGTGATTCGCCACAGTGCTCACAGACTGGGGCGTCTCCTCCACAAAGGAGATGCCCATGTGTCACGAAACTGTGTCCTATTCTAAGGCGGCAGTGGAGAACTTCGATAAAGCGATTCTCATGAGATGCACTCTCCCACAATCCTAAACCTGGTTTTACCACATGGAGCTTATTTTCACTTTCCTGGTCCCATTCAGATTGCCACATCTGGAGGAGTGCTTTTTTAATGAGGGGCTTCATATCTTGGTAGGGTAGGCCAGTAGAGGTCACTGCAAGATTTTTTGTGGAGGTAGCCAACTGGTCTGCTTTTTCATTGCCCAAAATTCCAATATGACTGGGGATCCAGCAAAACTTTATATCATGGCCACGAACTAAGGCACTATTGATTTTAAATCGCACTAACTGAGCTAGCTTATTTTTGGTATCTTTTACTGAGCCGAGAGCTGAAACAACACTCTGCGAGTCCACAAAGAGAACAGCTTTCATAGTTTTGCTTGCCATGATGTATTCAATAGCCATCAATACGCCATAGAGCTCTGCGGTGAAAATACTAGCCATGCCTTCAAGTCGTTGGGCCTTTGTAAATTCTTCAGAGTAAACGGCTGTTCCTACGGAGGAGGAGCTCTTGGATCCATCAGTATAAAAGTGAACGTAGTTGCTGTATTTCTTTTGTAGCTCGACAAATTCTTGTTGAATAATAAGGGGAGAAACGCTATGTTTGCTGAACCGTGTAAACGTCCAGTCACAAAAAACTGGAAGCAGCTCCCAAGGTGCAATACGTAGAGGCTTCTTAAGGAGTTCTATCCCATGAAGGTCGAGTTCAAGAGATTCCTGATCACTTCCTACGCGAAAACTTAAAGGTCTAACCGTCCTCGGCTTGTTCTCGAAAAGACGGGCGTACCGAGATCGCTGCAAATTGGTAAAGGTTGGATGGTCGAGGTCAGACATAATCCGGGAAGCATAACTCAGGCCTAAATACTGCCGTCGTTTGGCAAGGGACATCTGGTGAGATTCCACATACAAGCTAAGCACAGGAGACGTACGGAAGGCGCCCGTGGCGAGCCGCAAGCCAAGGTGGTGCACGGGGTCCAGCATTTTCAGTGAGGATGGTCGCGCCGAGTTATAGACTATAGCACCGTAGTCAATACGGGATCGCACCAGAGAGTTATACAAGCGTAACAAAACCTTTCTGTCTGAACCCCATGTTTTGTGAGACAAAACTTTGAGAATGTTAAGGGATTTTAAGCACTTCTGTTTTAGTTGCTGTAAATGGGAGTTAAAATTTAACTTTTTGTCGAAAATAATGCCCAAGAATTTATGTTCAGCTTTAACAACTATAGGAGTTCGGTTTATTTCTAAGGCGGGATCTAGAGATATCCCACGCCGGAGAGAGAAGGGTACGCACACTGTTTTCTCAGCTGAAAACCGGAATCCATTTTCATCTGCCCATTTGCTGATTTTATTTATTGCTAGCTGGAGCTGGCGCTCACAACTAGAAGGATTGCAAGAGGACGAAGAGATCTGCAGGTCGTCGACATAGAGCGAGTATGCAATGGAACGTGGTATCACTTTAGCTATCGTATTGATCTTGATGGCGAACAGTGTGACACTAAGTACGCCTCCCTGTGGGACCCCATTTTCTTGTACAAAGATATCGGACAGAGTGGTGCCTAACCGAACCTGAAAAGTTCGTCCCGTCAAGTAAGCTTTAATGCAACGCAGCATGCGACCTCGTACTCCATAGGCAAGGAGATCCTGAAGGATGCCATGCCTCCAAGTAGTGTCGTACGCTTTTTCTAAATCAAAAAATACAGAAACGCAGTGCTGCCTGTTTACAAATGCTTCCCTAATTAAGGTTTCAAGGCGTACCAGGTGATCCAAGGTGGACCGACCCTGTCGGAAACCACACTGATTCTTATCCAAAATATTGTTAGTTTCAAGAAAATAAACAAGTCTCCTGTTAATGAGTCTCTCATATGTCTTACCCAGGCAGCTAGTGAGTGCAATTGGGCGGTAACTTGATGGACATGAGGGATCCTTTCCCGGTTTCAAAAAGGGAATGACATGTGCACATTTCCATGCGTCGGGAAAGTAGGAGTCTTCCCAGAGGCGGTTAAAAAATTTAAGCAACTGTCCAAACGATTCCAAGGAGAGCCGACGAAGCATTTCATAGTGGATAGAATCGGGACCTGGTGAGGATTGTTTTTTGGTGTCCAGAGCCAGTTTTAGCTCACAAACCGTAAAAGGTTTGTTGTAAGGTTCAGAATTCGCACCTGATAACTTCAGTCGCTGACATTCTGCATTCCTCTTGAACAGCTTAAAAGCAGTATTGTAGTTATCCGAGGAAGACACACCCTGAAAGTGCATGCCGAGGGCATTTCCTATATCCTTTAACGATGCAGGAGACGGGGCGAAGAGAGGAGGAACAATGAAGCCACGGTAGTCACCCCTAATTTTACGGTAGCGGTCCCACACCTCTTTCGGGGAGGCAGCGCTGCTCAGGGAAGAGACATACTTCTTCCAGGATGTCCGTTTGGCCTGCTTTCGTGTCCACCGAGCCTTCGCCTTTCTTTTTCTAAACTCCATCAAGTTTTTGGGAATTGGATACCTTCGAAAGGTGTCCCATGCTCTTTTCTGGTTTCGCCTAGTTTTGCTGCACTCCTGGGTCCACCACGGCTTGCACCGTTTTGGGAGGTTTGTGGATGTCTTGGGGATAGAGTGATGTGCCGCATTTATGATTTGCTCGGTAACATATAAAGTAGCCTCCTCTGGTGTCATACTCTCAAGCATTAATGGGTCAAGTGTGGCCTCCAGTTGAAACAGTCCCCAATCAGCCTTATCAAGTTTCCATCGGGGAATTCGCTTTAAAATAGTGGGCAATGGAATATGACTTTCTAAAACGATGGGAAAGTGATCACTGCCAAGAGGATCATCTAAAACCTTCCATGAAAAACAAGGGAATAATGTAGCTGATGATATAGACAAGTCTATACATGTAAAAGTGTTATGGCTCGCACTATAAAATGTTGGTTGTTTACTGTTTAAAAGGCATAGTGAAGATGAAAGTAAAAAACGTTCAATGACTTTTCCACGATTGTCCAACCGAGCGCTGCCCCATAAGGGGTTGTGTGCATTAAAATCCCCTAAAATTAAAAAAGGCTTTGGCAGCTGGTTGAGCAGGTCCTGCAAATCGTAAAAGTCAATCGGAACATCTGGTGGAAGGTAAAGGGAGACAAGAGTAATGAGACGATCAGCGAGAATGCGCACTGCAACAGCCTCCAGGGGTGAGCGAAGAGGAACTGCCGTGCATGCAATATCGCCTCGTACCACCACAGCAACTCCACCTGAAGAATGAGATGATGTACGGTCCTTTCGAAAAATATGGTGACGACGAAACGTGTTCGTATGAGTGCTATTGAGATGAGTCTCTTGCAGAGCAACTGCTAGAGCTCGCAGCTCATCAAGAAAAAAGTGCACATCATCAATGTTGTGAAGCAGTCCTCGGCAGTTCCATTGAATGAAACTGTAACTATTTATGGTGGAAATTTTAAAAGGGGTTCCTGCCTAGACGCCCTCAGGCGGCTTGGGCGGGGTTACCCGTGGTATCGGTTTCTTTTGGGATGGCTTCTTTAGTTTGGAGTCATCAGGAGGAGCCAAACGGATGGGAGGAGATTCACTCACATCCATCCGCTCCTCTTCAGGTGAAACGGTGGAGGCAGCAGAGGGGGCCTGCTGCTCCTTAGATGTGGACGGCTCCTCTGGAGGCTTGGGGCGAGGGGCTCGCTCCTTCCTCCTAGGAGGAGACCGGGTAATCAGGGCAGGCATGTCGTTTGACAGCCTGTCCCTCTGGGTGGGAGGGGCACCAGTGCCACCTCTCTGAGGTGGAGGGCAAGCCGCCACCTCTGGTTTCTTGGTAGGTGGGGGCTGAGCGACGGCCTCCCGGTTCCCAGACGGAACCTGGAAGGGTCGAGGCTCGGAAGGTGGTGCAAGCCCCCTACGCACCACCTCGAGAAAGCCCCCCTTTGCCAAGAAGGCATAGCGCTTCTTGGCCTCGGGGTAAGACAGGTTGTCCTTGGCTCTCAAAGAAAGGATCTCTTTCTCCTGTTTCCATATGGGGCATGCGCGCGAGTAGGCGGGATGTACACCATCGCAGTTAGCACACTTTACTTCACTCTCGCAGATGTCAGCAACGTGATCAGTGCTTCCACACTTTGCGCAGATGTTCTTGCCTCGACAGCTCCGAGCGCCATGACCGAACCGCTGGCACCGAAAACACCGCAGCGGATTCGGCACGTACGGTCGGACACGGCAGTGGAGGTATCCCGCCTTCACGAATGCTGGGAGAGTATGTCTTTCGAACGTGAGGATAACATGCTTGCTTGGAGTTTCCACACCATCTCTTTTGAAAATGATCCGCTTTACAGCAACGACACCCGATGGTCGGAGGCCTTCGAGAATTTCCTCTTCACTAGAGTGTAGGAGGTCGTCCTCGGAGAGCACCCCTCGAATGGTATTAAGTGTGCGGTGTGGGGCAGCTGTTACTTGAACATCTACGATGCGGGACAGTTTCTGGAGCGCCATGCTTTGATCCTTAGTGTTCACTTCGACAAGGAGATCACTGGAGTGCATCTTTTTTGCTTTGTAATTATAACCAATCAAGTTCTCAAGAACTTTTGCCACAACGAAAGGAGACATTTTTCCCACGGGGCGCTGTTCATCTTCAGAATGAATAACAAAGAATCTTGTGAAGGTTGCAGGTTCGACATCTTTGACTTTGGTTAGTTCAGGATAAGGCCGCTTGGGCGCTTGTCCTGAAGTGGTTTTGGTAGAGGACGCCATAGAAGGCAGAGAAAATTCAGCATCCGTGGCGTACCGCCCACCACGGAGCCCAACAAGGGGACAGGCAACACCTCATAACAGTCAGGGCTTGTCTGAGCATGTTGCTCTGTCAGTACTACCAAGACGCTATAACCAAGTGTGGTTCAAGACAAGAGCATCTATTGCCACCCAAGGTTAGCCCTTGCCGCCAAAGGAGGTGAAAAGGAAGGAAGAGAAATGAGAAGAGTAAAAAGAAGGAGAAGACAAGGGTAAAAGAAGGGAGGGGATAGTAGAAGATATGGCGACTAGACTGAATCATCCTGGCCGGGCCATACCAGGACTCCCGTCTATGAGAAGCGGGGGCCGAAGTGGTGTATTGCCTCACCCGGGGGGCCCCGAAGGGTCCAAACCTACCCCGGGCTCGGCTCAACCACCAGGATGCCCTTTTCCCCAGACACGGGAAAGCCACGCACAGCCAGACGTGGGCGGGCGAGCCCGCATGGCTCGGGGTCCGTGGAGACGCCACTCTCCAAACACCTGCTTTCACAGGTGCCCCCTGCGGGGAAATGGGTAGTGATAAAAACATTGAGCTACTATTTATTGGTGCCCTTGTATTAGTTGGACGCCACTACATCACGTGACTGGGATACAGTTTCAGTTTCAAACGTATGCAGGACTTTTGTTGTCTGGTAACCATTTTAAGCAGGCTACTCCTTCAGCTACGGCTCGCATTCGTCGTGGAATGTGGTTATGGAACCTTATTGTGGATTAGATTTGTAATAAAACAAAGTGAAGCAAAAACAAATTAATCATAATCTGAAGCAGTTCTGGTCCCAAAACTTCGCAAAATCAGTAGCAAGGAGGGACATGCTATCAGCTCAACTCTCAGCACATCAATTTTGGGGCGTTTATTTTTTACGGGTGTATCCAAAGGACACAGTACTTCCGCATTTCCCCCGACAAGTGGTTGTGAGTTTTCCATTGATTTTCCTCTACCACAATCTTCCTGAGCAGTAACTTGACATGCGACGGTCCTCAAGTATGTTAAAGGCAATTCAATTCATTTATATTCCCAGCCTTCTCGTCCTTTTTCTGCAAGCAGATCGGCACTTTTCTGGTTGAAGGGAAAACGCATTTGAGGCTCGTCGTTTGAGAATCGTATCAGGATGCTGCATGACCGACCGAAGTTGCAAACAATTTCCCTCACAAACCCTCCGCTGAGGCATGACATACGGTAGCACAAACAACATACGGTGTCGGCGTACCGCTCGAAGCCTAAAGGCCGACCGCGGTGCGATAGGAGATGCTAGGTGAGCTAAAGCTCAATGAGGTTGGCCATTTTACGATTATCTAAGTATAATATCAGACGTGAGATATCATTAGTTGACTTCCGTTGCTTACGTGCGTGACATCATTATGGCGCCGCTGTTGGAGCGATATTTGACGCCCTGGCTTCGCCCAATAAGTATGGTCTACGTCAGTGGTTCTCAAATGGGGGTCCGCGGACCGGGTCCACGAAGGCATTCTTGGGGTCCGCGAAGCCCTGCCTCGTCAGTCAAGCCCGGCAATAAAAGTTGTCTTTTATCCGATTGAGAAGAAACGTTCAAATTTTCAGGTGATTTTTCTCGTGTGTATGTCAATGAGAGAAGTCTACTTCACACCACCCCTTAGTTATGTTCACTTATTAACTCATTATCATAATTAACCTATACCTTTCCCTTCCCCTCACCGCAAACGGGGTCCTCCATTATCTCCGCCGATCCACGAGGGGTCCGCGAGACATCAGTGGTTGAGAACCACTGGTCTATGTCGCCATCTTGTGCAGACAACAGAAATTTCCTATTAGTTTCTTACCGTGACATATTTGTAGAACTGAGGGGGGAAGCTCCTCGAGAAACCGAAATTAGCTTTTTACGCAAGTAAATGCGGACGATGAAACGAATGAATGTGGGTTATGCAATAAAAGACATAGATTCCAAATAGATATATAGCTCAGAATTTCAGAAGAGAAGTTAAGATTACACAAACATTCACATAAATATTATTCCCTTTGACCATCACAGTTTTTTCTGAGCGACAGAAATATATGTTCCTTGGAAGCAGCACCAAACACGCGTTTTAGCCATTTATGCCTGAACTTGTTTCAATTTTGAGAAATTTAGTTATATAGAGTAATATTTTTACAGGGACCAATGACTAAAGCATGTCTGACAAAATGTTGTACTCGCTACGTGCACATACTCATTCTACCGGCTCATTATACTTTGTTCAAAATGTTTGAACCACACCATATAACACCCTCCCATTTAAGCTACACATAGTAATACTACAAATTTGATTTGCACTCTATGATGCACGTATTATATGAACAAGCGTCGGTAGAAATACTTACTAAAGACATTGACACTAACTCAACTTTTACCAGATAATATGATAATAAAATTGGCCACAAGGTGCCTACAGAGCCTTGTAGCCAGAGTGTCGAACCGGAACCGAACCGAAAACCGGAACCAAACCGTTATATTTAGCCGAACCGGAACTGAACCGAAATCTTCGCCACCATCTTGGAACTGAACCGGAAAAAAATATAACGGTAACCGGTTCAAAACGGTTCACGGTAATATTTATTTATTACAATATGAGCGTTTCGAGAAGTAAAAATTGGCAGCTGTATTTTGATGTAGTGATCAAATTGTCATATACTGAATTGCAATGTATGAAAAATTGTGGGTTTTCGTGGCGCTTTTGTATTGGCACTACGATTAATCATGTGTCATGTGGTCACGTGACGTCATAGTGTCAAGAGATGCTGTCAAATAATGTCACGTCACGTGGCCTTGTGACATAGTCGCGTGACTCACCGCGTCAAGTCGGCTTAAATTGAGTACGTCATTATAGTCCCTTGCAACTGAAGAAGGTTGGGCGAGGGAAAGGAAGGCCGGGAGGAGGAAGCAGACGGAACGCTGGAGAGAGGAGGAGGTTTCCCCCTCTTTTCTCCAGCGTTCCGTCTGCTTCTTCCTCCCCGGCCTTTTCTTCCCTTGCCCTACCTTCTTGAGTTGCAACGGAATGTATATGTATTAGCGTTGTCGACATCGTGACATCACATGCCATCACGACTTCTCGCGGCGAGTCACGTGACATCGTGACGTACTCGATTGTCATGAGCCCGAGTCAAGTGCTCGGGTTCTTGGCAATTAGCATCGCCAAACATTCGTGTTGGCTTGTGTTCAGTCAAAAATGAGAATAGCCGAACTCTAACACTGGCGGTCTACAATTAGCGTCGGATAACATCGCCGCTCGTTCTAATAGCGAGTTGAGGAGGGAAAAGCTATTTCTTTCCTTTATTTTTTCTGCATCTGTCATTAAGGGGAGAAAAATACTGTGTTTTTGAAAGCTATCAACGTCAGGGATTAGCTCTTAGTGGTATTTACTGAAAGTACAAAAGTTGTCGCATGAACCATTTTACATGTACACATAATTGAGGCAGCCAAACATGTTTTCGTTGTTGCTCAACTGTCTCTTGAAAGTTGTCCCCGAGAATCGAAGGATTGAAAGGACTAAATGTGGCTTATCAGTCTGACGATAAATAAAACTACAAGTGTGTACGGCAGGGATACATGAAAAGAGATTCTAGTGGCCTTAGAGGCAGCAGCTCAAATTCTCGCATTTGTGTTTAAGCTTACTGATTTTTTTTTATGCAAAATAAAAGAAATGAAGGATTAATGTTAACAAATGACACAAATATAACTGTTGAATCGGCACCCCGGGCCAAACAGACAAGGGAGTCCCTCAGAAATAAAAAAGTAATCTCTGGAAGAGCATCATAAAATAAAAAAGGGGGGGGGGGGGGGGGGGAGTTAAAACACACTGTGTTGTAAAGGTTCCTCTGCTCTGCATCTTGGGTGCAGACAAGGCAGCGTGATACCGCAAAGCTACTTCGTTTGCAAAATCACTCCTGCCAGAAAGCGGGTTTTCATGATGCCAGACGCTCGCGTCGTTCCTCACGACGCTGCACCAAGAAATAATAATTTTTGTTTCTGAATACACGAGTTCCACTGAGCGCGAACCTTCTGCAGCATGCCTTGTACACCAGGGGATTTGATTTTCTGAGCAAAAAGAAATTTGTGACTACCAGGATATAGTGCGAAGATGTCGCGTACAAACCATGTTAAACAGTTCAGTTTTCTGGTTAAATGGGATGTTCTGAACACAATACTCGGTTTCACTTTAAGTGTGAGCGTAGCAGAAGCTAAAAGAGCACGCTCTGGGCTTTCAGCGTTCTTGCCAAGCACGAGCACTGCTGCAGTGCATGCACTGGTCAGGAGCACACGCTCGCGCTTGTAGCATCGGCTGAGTCTGAACTTGAAGGGGCCCTGCAAAGCGTTTCTAGCCATTTTTTTAATTTGCATCGCGTTCGCTCTAACTAGTGAGTGTGACTCTAGTAACACATTAAACATAAAATAAAGAAAAACAATTCAACATATTTTGAACATAAAATGTGAAATAGATTCAGAATATTCAGCACAATTTCTTTTGTTGATGACGTCCTTGGTCTTAACCAATAGAGAACTGAAACAAGAGTGTGCAACAACCATGCGCGATCTTCGTAAGTGTTGGAAATTAACATCCAGTTATGAAGATGTGAACGCCCCACCAATTTACAGGTGTTCCAAGCAAAATTTTGAGTGAGAATCACGTGCTTGAAGAGATCAGAAGGGGTCACTTGCGGCTATTCAGCCATAAAGCCCCTCTATCCTGGGAAAAGTGGCGCCATACATTGTTGTGAGAATGCTCGAGACACGTGCCGCGCGCCACTTCCAGGAAGAGCATGTCGTCCTAAATCTAGCTCAGTGCTGCGCTGTTCCACCATGATCTTCCCCAGGGATGCACGTAGCACGTGCCTCGTGCATCGACGCACCTTGGGCAACTTTCAAAACATGAAGGGGCTTTATTCAGCCAGTCCTTCCTCTAGAATTCTATATCGCTATTATCTCTCGCTCTAGACCAATGTCTTCACTGAACACTCGTGTACGACACTGATAGGCACGCTTTCCGAAGCAGCATTTGGTTTTCTTCGTCCCTTATGCCCCTTTAAAGGGGTACTACAACGAAATTTTGGCGCTTATTTTATGGTCTATATGTGTTCAAAGGAGCAGTATCACGTCGGACACACCAATATCTGGTTAAAAAGACACGAAAAGGAATTTTAAACCGAATTAAACAATTAGCAAAGAGCACCTGGTGGATATCGCTAACGCCTCGCTTGTAATGCCCGTCTAGGAACCTTGAGAGGTAGTGACGGTTATTGTCTTGCCTCCGGTCACGACGAGAGAAGAGGGAAAGGAGGAACTCCCCTCTTCCCGAGAATTCCTTTTGTGCATCCCAGAACTCGCTATTGTCCCTCTACAAGATTATAGAAGATTAACCAGTCACTCAAAATTCTTACAAAAGCAGCCGCTTCGGTGGCTGGAACGACTAGGCCATCCTCTCGACGTCAGCCTCGCGGTAGCTTTGCTTGTTCCGAGACGACCCACATCACGATTGCGTCGGATGTCACGTGCTCTAAGCTGGGCCTTCTCCGAGCGCTTGCCAAAGTGGGCCGTTTATAAGGAAAAATAGAGCCATCAGGCTCAAAATACAAACGTGCGATTGTTATTTACGGATATTGTGGATCATATTCAACCTATTTTTGAACACGACGGGCATATTTCAAATTTCGCTGAAGTATCCCTTTAAGCTGAAACAAAGTGTAGCAAATGGGATGTTCAAATTGTAAAGTAGTCTCGCGATGATATGCGGCAGCCTAATAAAATGTTAGAGTATGCATGACTGATAAAGCACAGTGTTGTAAAATGAGGCCGCAAAACAAGTGCACGTAAAACCAAATATAACTTTAGCCTCCCGAGACAGTATTCTGCGAAGTTTCGAGCTCGTGCAATCCGATGTCCAAATGTGATTTAAATTAGAAATATATTGTCTGTTCGTAGCGATATTTATGTGTAATTAGGAGCATCATTGCACGCATCTCCATTAGAGAAATACGGACGATAACCAACCAAGTCCTGAACAGTTTTGAGTCCGACGTTTCAAAGTCGGTTCGGTATTTTCATCAGGGGCGACTATTTGCACGTGGGGAGCTGCAGCTTCTTTTCCATCTACGGTGTGTCGTTTGCTTCCTTCACTTTTAATGCGAAAGCATTAACTGTCCCATGGAGAGAACCGACGTCATCAGCTTTGAAGCCGCGCCAAACGGCGCCTCCCACCTTCCCAATGTCACGTGTAGCAGGAATTTGATGGATAGGTTCCCATTGGCTAGCGACGAACTAAGGGAGCAGAAGAAGGACATTCATGATTTCGCCTTCACAACTTATAAGTGTTTAGGTGTCCTCTGACTTTTTTGTTCTCCAAGTGCCCTAATCCGTTGACATACGCCGATGATTAAGTGGCTGTCGACCTATTGAGCCCGACCTATTGAAACGTCTGGCTCCTAAATCTTCATGACTTGGTTGGTGAAAGTATTTCTCAAATTTTTGACCCAAGCAGACGGAGTTCCGTCAGACCTGTTTACGTTTAAAACCTGCATTTCTATACATTGATTTTTGCAGTAAGGCGTCCTGTATAGGATTATTTAGAAGAATACCATTTATTATCTCTCTTTCTGCACATTTCGTGTATTTGCCTTCAGATCTGTAATGTGAGCACACAGTCCTTTTTGGCGTAGCCCGCGACCCGGTGTTTCACACTGCCAAACTGCAAACAGAAAAGCGTGTTCCGCAGACTCAACAGATGGCGTATTCTCGAGCACCATCCTTCCATGTCAGTCTCAAGTGGCTATGTGAACTTCATACAGTCAAAATTATTAATGACAAAAACATTTTTATTGCTGCCTGAAGACTTGACAACATAATGAAGGGCCGCTCACCCTAAAAATATACATCGTAAGTAAATGCACCCGAAATTATCTGATATATGCCCTGCAATTTTTTTCGGCGTTTTTATTCTCAATAGAAGTGATTTGGAAACCTTAACAAATGTTTTATTTTGAAGTTGATTTATAACATCATCTTCCTGACGCATATTCAACTTCTCAACATATAGAAGTCTGTTTCTCCTTTCGTGTGATGAACAAGAATTTTATGTGTCTGTGGGCTGGACGAAAACAAACAAAGTACACAGTGGCGCATGGCGGAACTATGAGACATTGCGCACGCAGGCCGTCAGAAGTGACCAATTAAGTACCTGTAATGTCGAGCAGGTATGAAATACTACTTTGTTCTATTAACCAAAAATATAAAAATAGCAAGGTCATGTTTATTGTAATTGAATTGACCGATGTTCAATTGTAACCCCAAACCAAGCTATGTCAAAATTGTTCACTTCGGTACGCGCTATTTTAGGCCAGATCCGATCTGAGTACAAAGTTCCCTCTTTTCGGCATGATTATTTGCATGCATAACGGTCCTGAGTGTAAAGAATATTGGTCAGGAAAGTAAGCGTTGTTATTTCCGCTCAGTGTTTCTTATAAAGGTAGATGAAAGGGTCTGTCCTAAAACTGTTTTAAAGCATTTTGAAAATATTATTGCTTTTAGTTCAGTTGAGTCGTTTCACATATATCG
>JABSTQ010002277.1:0-40273 GCA_013358835.2 Ixodes persulcatus | reverse complement strand
AACTCAAAAATAGATAGTATATCAGATCAGTTGTCGTTAAATAGTGCGTTTCGAAGAGTTGCTGCTTGGTGTGATGCATGGCAGATGTGTACTTACTATGACAAAACTGTTTTTATGAGGATCACTAACGAGAAAATCCTATTAAAATCCAATTACTTTGTTAATGATGCCTCTCTTTCCGAGATGTATTATTAACACTATAGGTACTTTTTATTATTAACACACTATAGGTACTTATGTGGATCTCAAATACTCTTTCTTGGACACAACACATTTACTTCATCCTATCTAACGCCATGCGTAAGTTGTTCTTTCTCACAAGAGGCTTGAAACTTTATACCCCTCCTGTTCGCCTTCTAACATATAAATCAATTGTTTTACCAACGTTAGATTACGCTGCTATTATTTGGGACTCTTTCACCATGACCAATAGCTACAAAATTGATAGCGGAAAGAAAAAGGCCGCTCGCTTCATATACAGGAATTTTGTACGTACTTCTGTAACCAAGCTTTTAGCAAGAGCCAACTTACCACCGTTCACACAAAGAAATCGGCATTCCCGTCTCAAGTTTCTGCTTCAACTTATTAAAGGGCATTATAAAATTGATACGTATCAACTAATTTCCTTTTCTTCTGGGTATGCGACCAGACAGAGGCATGACTTAACCATAACTATTTTCTGCGCACGAAATAATTGCTTCAAATATTCTTTTTTTTTTCAAGAACAGTAATCGTTTGGAATAACCTGACTAATGATTTTGCAGCCACCATTGACGTTATTTGCCTCCCACCTTACTGAATATTGTTTCGCTTTATACTTGTTGAATTTCAGTAATTTACATCTTGTTTGCTTTGTTTTGTTGTTGTTCCTTTGCTTTTGTGCCAGCTATGTTACTGTACTTTCAGCATTGTAAACCCACCCTGATAAAATCCCCGCTAGGGATTGCAGTATTTATAAATATAATAAATAACGGTCACAGCAGCAGGTTCCGCCAACGCGACGATGCTACCCATGGAGATAACGTTGCGCGATCGTTTTATTTGCGGTCCTCATAATGAAAATTTCCAGCAACGAATATTCGAAGAGCGAGAGCTGACGTTCCTCAAGACGTTCGACATTGAAGTACCAGCGGAGAGCGCCAGGGACCACCAGCGGCAAACAAAAGCAGATTTTTATATCACCAAGACGGAAAAGTCGCTTTTGGCACATCGTCACCAGGAGAAGGCGAGATCGTCGTCGACGCCCTGCTATCGCTGTGAAGAATTCTACAATCCTAGTTCTGGCAAGTTCCTGACATCCCAGTGCCAGTACTGCAAAAAGACGGGACACATTGCGAAAACTTGTATAAAGAAAAAGAAAAAAGCCCAGAACTTCGTACAGGCGCTGTACGGAGTTCTGGGCATTTTTCTTTGCCCTATTACAACATTGTCAGGCACTCTGGATGACCTGTACGCCAACACCGAGGAAGGAGCCGTCAGGGAAAATCATGATAAGCCTGCAGGTTCAAGGTGTTTCTCTCAGTTTTGATGTACAGTCTGGAGCTGTGTTTTTTTGTTGTTGTTGTTTTTTTGTTTTTTTCATCAGCAAACAGACGTTTCGAGCAGCCTCCGGATTCTCCGGAATTCACAGACGACAAGAGGAAGACAACGACGTTGGCCGAATTGTACGCTGTCCAGATCATGCTGCTTCGAAAATTTCTAATTTCAGTGGTTTGAAGACCTACTGCGTTCCATAAACGTGAATACGGATACCTTTAGGGTGCAATGATCCGTTTTACATCATCACTCGCCCGGTGAGTCCGAAATATTTTGGGATACGGGACTTTAAAATTGACTGTTAAAATTGTTTCAATTGTTAAAATTGAAAAATATTTATACACATGCATCTTAGATGCTGTAGATTTTGTGACACCGAGACACACAATATCTGTGCTGCATGTCGGCATTTACGCTGTAGCACCACAAGGATACCCAAGAGACTGCTACAAGGACACTGACTATCTGTGCACACACACACACACACACAGATGTACCGACTTCAGAGAGCAGTTGTTTTTGCATAAGGACGAAGCGCAAGCACCTTACTGGCCGGACAGGAACTAATTTATTTAGCCTTGATCTCTCAGCTTCTTTTTTTTTTAGATGTTGCACTTTCACCCACAATATTGTTGACATCTTGCAACAAATGTTTCTCTATTTGAATGTTTTCATTGCAGTCCAACACATACTCCAGCTCGAACTCACAATGGATTCACCATCACATTCGTCAGACATACTCTTGCTTCGTCTGAGTTCGCTTCTTGACATCCGTGACGTTTGGCAGCGAGTGTCTTTGATTGCGAAGTTTGAGCTTTCCGTCTCTTTTGTCTGGCATTCTTGACATTAATGCGAACATTCATCTTGCTGCAAAAATGTCACAAGGAAACGCTTGTGCGTTTTCTTATGACAAAAACACGTTTTTAAAAATGAGCTCACTCGAATGTTAATTTTTAAATAATATTAATAATAAAATCTTTATTTTGTTTCATCACTGAAACGGGGAACCAAGACAAGAAGCTGCAGCAGCAGACGATCTCTCGCTTGCCGCCTCGCGTCGCCGACCGCCCCTCCTATTCGCTTTCTCATTGGACAGAAGGTCACAACTCGTCACTTCCATGTCCGGAATCTTTGGCCGTGTTCCAAAATTTACTCGGTCTCACTCTAGGGTTAAGGTTTCGTACCTTTGCGTTCTAAAACCTACCCGCGTCCAGCATTACTCGATTTGTGTTGTCAGGTGACATGATCCGCCAGGGCAACTCGAATTTATTAGAGTAGATTTGGAACGCACCCTTTGTTTCTCCGGTATTTCTTCAGTTTTCCCTAGATTCCCTCTCTATGTACTGCTCACTCCGTTCTTGGCGGTCTTGGTGCCTGACTCAAGTCCGGATCAATGCAGATTGTTGGGCTAGTTGGTACTGGAAATTTGACGACATGATGGCGCTTAAGACAAGGACAAAAGGGGAGACTAGACAACACAGAGCGCTACTTCAACTGTTTATTTTTGAAAAAGGGGGGGAACACGGAGCGCTACTTCCCCCCCCCCCCCCCTTTTCAAAAATAAACAGTTGAAGTAGCGCTCCGTGTTGTCTAGTCTCCCCTTTTGTCCTTTTCTTAAGCGCCATCATGTCTTCAAGTCCGGACTTGGCTAAGATCGCGCCGGAGAACGTGTTGGATACGTCTTGGTCTCAGTCACGGTCTCAGCCGAGACCACCAGGCGCCTGAGTCAAGACTTGAGCCAAGACTTGAGTCAAGACTTCCTAGCAAGCGGCCCCTGGTTAGCTCAGTTGGTAGAGCGCTGCACTAGAAACAGTGTTGGAGGTAACGCGTCACTAGTAACGACGTTACTGGTAACGCGTTACATTTTTCGCTAACGCAGTAACGTACTTGTTAGTATTCTGAATGACTGACAAGTAAAGTATTTTCGTTACCTTTTTACGGTATCGGATACCAAATTACGTTACTCGTTACTCGTTACTTTTGACCAAAACTGGTGAAATACATTAGGTATTTGGAAAAGGTCACGACGCCTGATCTAATGTTTAGAATAACAATCTTGTGCATAAAACTGGAGACGTTAGGGGAACTAAATTTGGGTCACTAAGCTCGATGGAGGATCTAGCTTCTCTGCTCTTCTTATCAGTCCATCTATTCACCCACCCATCTCAAAAGCCTGCACAAGCTTATCGCTGCACGGAACCAGCATCCGTCACAGTAAGCTTAAAAAAAAAAAAAACCTTTCTCACCAAAAGACACAACCGTTAAAGGCGACATTATCTCGCTTCTCGAAGGCGAAACAAACCTTCTGCTACCAGCTAATTCCGTTTGTCCACCTTTTTTTTTTTTTTTGTAGAGTCACCACTTACAAGGCTTGAACGAACGACTGCGTTACAGCCCACTCCCCTCCCTCCTCTTCCCCCTCTGCTTTGTGCAGCAGAGGTGGACAGCGGGGGGGGGGGGGGGGGGGGACTAGTGGCGAAGCGATTTGCTAAAAAAACAAAAAAAATCTTTGTGGAATATTTTACCCTCGCTCTTCCCTCGCTGCCTGAAAGTTCCTGTCCCACTTTTGTACACAGAAGAATCTTTCGCTTGATTAGTCTTTACTTCACTAAGGTCATAATAAAAAGATTAAAAAAAGTTTTAAACCTGGAAAGAAAACTTATACCCTTGTTACACGGGCACCCTTAACTGCAGTTGCGGCAAACTATGGTTACGGGCGCTAACTGGAGTTAACTGTAACCGCGGTGCGCGGGTGTTACACGGAAGTCCTCTTCTCAGTCAGCCTATGTGTATATATTAAGAGGAAACAAAATACTCAGGACCTTCGCGAACCGGTGGTTGCGGTAGGCAGGGAGCCGGCACCAGTGCGTCAAGCAGCCTACATAACGCGGAACCGCCGTAATTACAAGTCTCGCCACAAAGCTAACATCTACTCTGCCATTGCGGCGTAGATGGCCGCGTTTTTGGTATTCGAGCGCAACGCTTACAATTTGTCTTCCCAAATCCTGATGAGGGCCTCGGTGATCGCAACCGGCCAGTTAACGCGCTTTTTGCCCGGTTGCGCTGATTTCGAGCAGTGCGACTTTGCTGCTGCTTGGGACGCTGCCATCTTGTCAGTTCTGAGCCCTAACTGAGGTCGCCAAGCTCAGTTTACGCTAACTATGGTTAGCGGCCAACCACAGTTAAGTTTGCCGTGTAACAGCGGGTAACTGCGGTTAAGCTAACCGCGGTTACGCTTAACTGCAGTTAAAACGGCCCGTGTAACTAGGGTATTAGAAACACGAAACCTTTTATTTTTTTCACAGAAAAACTAAGAGCTACTGCTGGTAAGAGGCAGCAAGTGATTATAACCAGTGTGCTGGTAACCAGTCTCCTGTTCCACATAGTGAAGTAAATCAGTCTCTGGTAATAGTATGAACCGGACTGTTACTACAACCGGCGTAAAGATGAGGGGTGTTGGTTGGCTGGTTGTGTTCCAGCAGTCCCCGTTCGCATGCCGTAGTTTATAAAAGCCGATTGACTTCCATCTGCGACTCATTCTACGTGTGAGATGAACATGAATAACGAAACTCCGTCGCTATGACCAGGATTGAAGGAAATATATCAACTAAAGGAGACGGAATCAGATAATTTACAGTTTCAACGCCTACTCTGCATGCCGAAAATTAAGCTGCTTCGCGCATCAAAGACGTCTAGTTCTAACTTAAAAAAGCGCATCAATGTGAGCACGTTTCTCGATTATAATTTCTCTTCAGCCCGCTTTTCACAATATTCACAGATCACGGGTATTTTTTTAGAACTTGCTGATGTTTCACTGACCTCGTTGCTTTATGCCACTGCTAGCGCTCCCAGAACGTCTTAATAAGTTCATTAACGCATGCCGGAAAAATGTCGACCATGGTCATAATCTGATATATTAAGCACGTGGGCTAATATTGAATAGTTTTCTCTTTCACGAGACCGAAGGCATGTTTGTAAGCGAACACATCTCTGCCAAACATATGTACTCGAACACAAAAGTAACGTAAAAGTAACGTAAAAGTAACGTTCGTTATTTTTGAAAAGTAACGGTAACGGTATCTCGTTACGTTTATAAAGGAGTAACGTAGCTCAATAACGCGTCAATTTTTACCAAACTAACGAGTAACGCTATTTCGTTACTTTTTTTCGGTAACGGGCACAACACTGACTAGAAATGATAAGGTATCTGGCTCGATAGAAGGACCAGGCGGATTTTGTCAGCCACGCACCAGCCTCCTCGCTGTGTTTGAAGGTTTTTGTTCCTTCCTTTGCCCCCTTGTTCCCCTTCTCCATGGATTATTATCTTCATTCTGGCCCAGCTCACTTGCACGTTTGCATTAATTGTATTATCATCATAACCTTAAAATGCAGGCTGTTCACCCTTGTTGGTGTTAGGCTGGTGGCAGCTGATGAAACAGGTTTGCTCTACTGACGTCTAACTCCTGGTTAGCTCAGTTGATAGAGCGCTTCACTGGAAATGGAGAGATCCCTTGTTCGATACCAGAACCAGACGGATTTTGTCGGTCGCGCACTAGTGACCTACGTGTGTGTGGAGATCTTTGTTTGTCATTTGTCGCCCTTGTTTCTTCTCCAGGGAATATTATCGTTACTGTTGTCCAGCTCGCGTTCACCTTCGCATTAATTGTACTATCCCCCCTGGACGCCTGAGTCAAGAGTTGAGTCAAGGCCGCGCACCGTTCTTTCTATGCTCCATTCACGCCAAACCTCCGACTGCAGCGGAAGCTACGTCCTCGTTGAACCAGTCATTCGCCTCTATTTTGCCACGTCGTCAAGCTTCCGGCCACACCCACGCGCAGAAAGCGAGGTTAGGTGATAAGAGGGAGGTGGCTGGTTGGTTCAGCGGCCACGCAGCTCCCACCAAAGACTCAGCTTCAGGGTGAACGCAGTATAGCAGATGGCCCCAGGTGGTCTAGAGCCAATTATATTCTGCCAGTAAAGAGTTTTAGACTAGGGAGCCCTAAGGTTAGGGGGCCCCTAAGACCTACACCCGAAACAGATCTGGTCGAAAAAGACTTTTTGAAGTTCTTGGGCTTATCATAGAACATAGAACATAGCTTTATTTTTCATTTCAACAATAAAAAAATACAGATAACGAGCCGGTATAAGCCTCAAGGGCTTGTGTACCGAGCTCGGCAGGTGGCGAAATCACAGTGTAATTCTAACAGAAATCCGTAATTTGCACCCTAAAAGGTTATTTAAAGCACCTTCTAAAACGTTCTTCATAAAGAACTTTAAGAAGTTATTTTGCGTTCTCATTTCAATGCAACCGTTCTTCGTGAGGAACTTTTAAAAAGTTATTTTCAGCCCTTCTGCCGCTGAAACAGTCCTTGCTGAACAACCGTTTAACAGTTCTTTTTAGTTCTCTCTCAAATAGAACGGTTTTTTATCAAGTACCTTTGTAAGGTTCCTATAAGCTTTTTTTAATAAGCAGTCAATCATGAAGAACCTTTATTGAGTTCTTTTAGGGTCTAAGGAAATAATATTTCTAAATAACCTTTCAAGGAAACTTTTGTGTTGGGGTGTGCGAATACCCCCTCGGTTCAAATAGCGCAGCGATATTTCTAGATTTAACACTGCAATGGAATTCACTTTGTATAGTCCACTATACAGAGTGACTTTCATCACAGTGTTCAACCTAGAAATATCGCGCCGCTATTTGAACCGAGGTGGTATTCGCACACGCGAAGAAACAAGTTCCCTTGAAAGGTTATTTAGAACTGCTATTTCCTTAGACCCTAGAAGATCTCAATAAAGGTTCTTCACAATTAAGTGGTTAATTAAAAAGAGCTTATAAAAAACCTTCCAAAGGTACTTGATGAAAAACCATTCCATCCGAGAGAGAACTAAAAAGAACTACGAAGGACACTGCGCTATTCCTTTTTAACCACTATTTGCTCAACCCTAAATTTTAAGTTATATTTTTCACCGAGAGTGGTTTCTAACATAAGAACCTTTTCAATTAAAAGTTTTTTTTGCAAAGACCACTTTCTAGTTAACTTGATAACCAGAAAAAATCATGAGTGTGAGGGTGATAAGGACTGTGAGGACAGTGAAGGCGTGAGGGATATGACTGCGTGAGTGCGGTGAGCACCTGAGGGCCGTGAGGGTCATGAGCGCGTGAGGGGCGTGAGGGCGGTGAGTGCGTGAGGGAGGTGAGTGCCCGAGGGACTGCACATGATCGGATACAACCGTGTTGTACAAACACCGAGTACGATTAATCGCCACACGAAGGTGCGTATTACTATAGAGTACTGGAGATTAGTTTTTGCCATTCCGGTTGAGCTTTTCGTCCTGGCGAGGCGAAAATTAAGTGTCTCGCGTGCATTGGTTTTATCAGTTCAACTTTGATTTCAATAATCATCTCTTCTCACAATAGGTGAACAAAGAAGTAGAAATATACATCCCAGGCAGCACACCGTATTGCGCCGATATTGAATTCAAATCGGAAAGATCGCGCCGATACCATTTTGATCCAGCCGATGTCTGTGAAGAATCAAAGGGTTTACGCCGAAGCCATCCGGACATTCCGTACTCCACGCCGTTGTCGGTTAAATTTCAAGAGTGTTCTTTCTGAATCGGCTATGCAGGCGAGGTAATTCTATTTATTCGCCGCTTCAAATCCGACGTTGAAAAAATAAGAAATATAATATTAAGCAAAACTGAACTACTTACTTTTAGCCCGAGAAAGGCCTCTTGCGCTGAACCTTTCGGCAAACTGTGGCGCCCTCATCTTAGGTAGTACAAGCTCACCTGAGTGGGCTTCGCACTACTTATATCACCTTCACTGAGATTTTAAATTTTTGCGTAGTTCTGAAGAAACAACGGTGCAAGACAATCGAAAGTGCCGGATTCATGCCACCACCACTAGGGTATGCGATTCCTATCTCTGCGTGGTGACGTCAAAATACATAGCGTCCCGACGCTTTTTCCCCGCGTACTATTTTTTCTTTACTCGTGCAACGGTGTCTCTTGTATCATGCCCTCAGCGTCTCAAGACCCTTACGCACAGTTGCGTTTGAAAGCGTTTGGGTGCGTTTTACTGCGTTGCGTCGAGAAACGACAGCGAGTCACCGGCGCACCCGTGCATCGAAGGAAGCGTGGAATCCAATTGAAGGAATAGCTTGGCATGAGACATAACAAGGATGGTTTCTTGCAGCCGCAAGGCAGTCAAACGCACTTAAACGCAACTGTTCGTAGAGGCCTTTACCTTTGATCCATACTTCGACGGCGTTCAACTTTTTTTTCTTTTCTTTTTTTTGGGATTTTGAGTTATGCATTAAAGTAGGTATGCTTCTACATCTGTGGCAGGTTGAGACGCTCAGTTTTGTACTACCCAAAAACAAGTCCTGACGAGTTCCTTTTCGCGGCTGTCGCTGCTCAGCGCACTAGGCCTATGGAAAGCAGCAGGGAGAGATTAGCTGCAGAAGGTGCAAAAATTAAAACAGCAAGTCAAGAGTAATAAAGTAGGCGACAAAACCTAGAAACATACGGGCTGCCATAAAGCGATAATGAAAACCTACTTAGCATAATAAACGAGCTAGCAGCAAACTACCGGAACTGTCCCAAAACAAAGTTGAAGGTCTTCACATGCTATTTTCTAAACCAGGTAAAACTCCGGCTGTGCTCATTCGCTTTGTGTCATGTATTACACATGATCAGTGGATGACAAAGAATGGATTATTGAGGAACACAAATTCCAAAGTGTATCTGCTTGTCACTCTCACACCACAAAACAAGAAGTTACTTTGCATGACGAGGGTTAAAGCTCAAGAGAAATACTACAAGTTTGCGTGGCAAAAGAATGGTCAGATGTTCGTGCGTAAGGCACCTGGAAAGCGGCACAATCAGTATACAGTATAAAGCTGATGTATATAATATCTGCCGGATCAGTGCACGGTAGAAGCTTTCAAGATATAGCTTTTTATTTTTATTTTGCGATGGCAGAACCAAATGTAACTGATTACCATCAAAACACATCTTTCAATCTTTTTGTGCAGGGTCCTTTTTTTCGTGAACTTTGGAGTGCAGTCGGAAGCCTTTTTTGCAATTCCAAAAAGTAAGATACCCTGTTAACTCAGGTTTGATAGTATTGAGTACAGTAATGCCTTTTTGGAGGACAAATCTAATTCATATCTCTTAAGTGCGGGGTCATTACTGCAGTCACGTGGGTCAAAAGAGAGCTTAGACAAGTATATTTCATCTGCAGTCAAAGGCTCGATCTTTCTGTACCCAACTGAGGAACAAGAAATATACTTAATCCTTAAATCTTTAAATATAAATACAGCAGCCAGAGCAGATGACATCAAGGTGCACCAATCATAGCTGTCGCTCATCTTTTGCATTCTCCTCTGCAGCATATATGTAGCATTGCATTAGTCACTGGCACTTTTCCTGGTGGTATGAAAATTGCCGGAGTTGCGGTTTTTGCACAAAGAGGGTTCTTTTGACAACAATAATAACTATAGGCCCATATCCCTACTTTTTTTCAAAAGTAATAGAAGATTTGATAAAAAAAAACGCTTCAGCAAGTTTTTGAATAATAGAGATTTTTTTGCAATGCAGCAATACGGTTTTCAAGAAAAAAAAGTCAACAGAAATGGCGCTACTTATTATCAAAGAAAAATTAATCAATAATTTTGAAAATAAACTATTTATCACGGGAATATATCTTGACTTTAAAGAAGCGTTTGATTCCATTAAATATAATGTATTGCAGGGGAGGCCAAGCTGCGGCTCTTAGCGTGTTAAAGTGCGGCTCGCGGCTCCCTCCCCTTAGCCCCCAACCCCCCCCCCCCCCCCCATTTCCCCGCCTTTCTCCCAGCCATGCGAGCACTTTCCCCGAAAAGGGAAATGGAACGCGTTTTAAATCAAAAGACAGGTTGCGTTTGGTAGTCTTTTGCTACTACTACCCTACGTTTAGTAGAACTCCTTTTGACTCGGATAGATTGAAAGTAGTTCGAGTTTCGTTTATTGCTCTAAACAAAAGTAGTCCCCCCCCCCCCCCCCCCGCCCCTGGAAGTTTCGAGGTTTTGTTTGCGGCTCTTAAGGCGGGTCAGCCTCGCCACCCTTGATATATAGTTTTATAGACTACCGCTTTATGAAATTCGAGGTGCTGCTTTAGATTTGGTACGTAGTGACTTACCTTGTCGGTCAGAATATACGTGTTTTAATGGATACCGGTCCAAGCCAGAACAAAGTGTGTATGGGTTCCACAGACGTCTATTTTAGGTCCTCTGATTTTTTTTATTATTCATATTAATCATATTGGACGCATACCAAACACCCCTGAAGTACTTTTGCTTGCTGACGATACAAGCTTATATTCTTTTAGCCCATTTTCACGTGATCCTGCGGGCCTGGTTCTTCCTCCGGGCAAACGTGTGGTAGTACGATGCCACGTATGTCATCACAGACTTCTCGTCGGGCTTGTTGGTGTCAACATCTGCGAGCGTATTATGGCAGAAAAATATACGAGACTGCAAACATTTCCAGTATCAAACACTCATTCTTAGGTATGAATTTTAAAATGAATTTCAGATAGTATATTTGGATATCGACATTATAAAGACTCTTAAAATATGTTTCAAGACATTACCGTTTATACTGCGGAAGCACCCACTTCATTGAAGCGCCCACTATTAACATTTTTCAAATTTGGAAATTCTGCAAATTATATGTTAAGCGCCATATTTGACGGGGCAAGCTCCCATGTCTAGATTAACCCAGTTTTCAGTGAAACTGAGGTGGGCGCTCCCCCAGAATTTTACGGTACGTGCTAATTATGCTTAATACGTCTGGAAACATTCTGGGTGTCTTCATAAATCAAAAAAACACAAGTACGCTAAAACAGTAAAAGCTCCCTACCTTCCCTTACCAGTGGCGAAAAGAAAGCACTGTGCATTCATGCTTTCGCAATAAGTATGATTCTGATATTTAATAAAGCTACCAGCGCATTCATAACTCTGATCATTTTAGAATACAAAATACAGAAGTTTCACCGAGCCTCTCAAACTCGTAGATGTCAAGTCAAATTGGTTGAACGAATATTCAGGCGGCGCAAAGCTGATGCCACGAAGTAAGCCAACTTGTCTCACCATTGTAGACAGGCAGTTTTGGCAGTGCAGTATGGCTGGTAACCTGGTGGGCCTTTTAATGTTCACTGTACACTGCCGATCACGCATAAACAAGAAGGGAAAGTGAATTGTGATACAAGATCACTGTCCCTTTTTGTTTACCAACGGAACCACTTCTCCCGTTGCGATCTGGATGAGCATCGTACCGGCGTGCCAGCGTGTACCACTACTGCCTGATGCACGCTGAGGACCCCAGGCTAGCAGTGGTGCTGAACTGGCTAAATATCTGATCTACAGCACAAACCAGTGTCACTGCACCACAAAGGCATTCCAGCCTTACGCTGTATAAACACAAACGTTAAATTTGTTTTTAGTTTTGTTTAGTTTTTTGCACCAAACCTAAAACAGAATTGTTTACAATTACTTTTGTACAATGGTTTTATCTGCACCCCTAACTACTACCGTGAACCTTGTACATATCCCCAAACGTCCTTCACAGACAAAGCAGAAAAGGGGGAGAGAAGACTGCCTCCTCCTTCTCCTCCTCGTCCCCCAAGACAATTTTTTATAGAAAGGGCGCACATTAGTTTTAACACAGGAAGTGTTAACGTCACAGCAATGTCACCCTGATGTCATAGTGTAACATGACACCATGTGGATGTCATGACGTCACAGTTACGTTACGGTGCAATTATGGCGTAATGGTGACGTCACCAGGATGTCACGGGGACGTCACCGTGATGCCATAATGCCATGTGAACATCAAAAGGTCATTGCCACAAGACATCATGACGACGTTGTCAAGACGTTCCATCGTGATTACATCATGTGGACGTCACCTTGACATTCAGGTAATGTCAAGGTGATGTCCTGGTGAGTAATGATATCAAGATGTCATGCGACGTCACAGTACCTCATGTAATTATGGTTACCGACACCATCACGTCACACGATGTCTTGAGGTCACAGGACACCGTGTCATCATACGACATTATGGCGCAATGTGACACCATGACATCATAAGATGTGACATTTTATTTTCTCGCGGCAAGGTGAAGGTACACGACATCACGTGACTGTGACATCACGATGTTGGGACATTGCAGTGTCACGTGACGTCATGATGTCAGGTGATATCACAATGTCACGTAGAATTACGATGTCACTTGACACCATGATGCTGCATGACATCCTGAAGTTATGCAAATGTCATGTATTTGGCGTGACTTTTTCATGTCACGTGAGATATCCTGCGACACCGTGACGTCACATTACATCATGACGTCGTGCAATGCCGATTACGTGACCTCATGATGTCACACAAAGATACTGTGTATTCAGCTCATTCCCAACATTCTGTGCTCCCCGGTCTTTATCAGCATGATCAAGCAATACTTCGTTTCATCTTACGTCCAGACTCTGCCGACGCCCTGCGAAGTAATCTGGCCAATCAATCAGAGTCAAAAGCGCGAGTCACTAGGCCTTTTCTGTTTATGATTGGCTGAGCGATGATAGAACGCGTACTGAAACATGGCGAACATCATGATGGTGCGCTTTTGAAACCCTCTGATTGGTCCTATCAGCTAGCAGCGTCGGCTGATCTGCACCTAAAGAGGCCCTGCAATCATACTTAAGCGTCTACCTTTTTTGCGGTTTCCACGTCTCTTGGGGTTCGGGCAAGCCAGCGGGCACGGAGAGAGTAACTAAATATCAGTGCTTCATACTTTAACCGGGCGACGCGAAAACCTCCTCTACCTACGGGGGCGACGCGCGGTGCCGAAAGCGCGCAATATGTGACGACATCGTGACGGTTTAGGTCCTGGCCTTTCTACTGGTCAGAGCCGCTAAAAGGTTTTTTTTAGTCAAGATACAAAATATAAGTGGCGCGAGCCGTTTCAATTATTTATAAAAGTAGTTTTTGTTCAGTATTTTAGATCAGAACAGAAACGAATGCAGTTTATAAAAAACGGAAACAAGAAATGACCCGACGACATACCCACCACCAAGTGGTGGAAAAGGCGGCGCATACTAGAAAGATGTAGTGGGATCAAGCACCGACGACCGGCGAGCGTAGAAAGGTCCTGGATATACGCGGCGGCGCTGCAATCGAGAATCCGACTGGTTCCGAGCGTTCCGAAGGCCTTCGGCGAGCAGCTTTGGCTTGCGGTTTGGCCCTTTGGTGGTAGGGCAGCACGAAGTGGCTCCCGTTCTGAACTGATCTTTACCCCGTGTTTGCTGTCGTTGGTGGCCAATAAAGTGTCATGGCGCATTAGTGTTTAATCGCGCAGCAAATGCAATGCAAGCCGCCTTGGCTGCCCGCTTCATACAGCCAATCCAGAACATGCTTTAGTGGCGCCCTCTCGAGCCGTGGACACGGAGTGCGGCAGCCGTGAGCACTCGCTTGGCTCACTACCCCTCCTCTAGTTCACGGCCACTCAAGCTACCAATTAGGTCATGAAGGAGGTTATTTTTTGCGTGTTTTGTAATTTTGATTTGCCTATAACTTTTAAAATAAAGCGAAATTCGAGAAAAGAAAAGTTTCATGGAGTTACTACGTTCAGTGCGCTCAGGTTTGGTGCAAATCAAAAACCAGTAAAAAGTCCTTGCTGGGCCCCTTTAAGGCGAAACGAAGTGTAGTTTAATTTTTAGGAAGATTTGCATCACCACTGGTGAGATTGAAATAATTTTGATCAGTGACGTCACATTCGTTCAATAGATTAAATCTGCCTGTGATTCCACTGCCGCCCCCAAGTCTGACCCATGAACCTGTCCCTGGACAGAGGCCGTCCCAACCTTCGGCGTCAAGAAGCCTTGGGATTCCCAGTTCCATCTGCGCAACATTGAAGGCGTTGTCGAGGTTGACAATGTGGTCGTCCGGCTGCAGCGCGTCGTAGTCAATCAGGTCCGGCCGATGCGCGTGGATCAGCGCGTTGAAGCCCATGCCGCTGCACCAGCTCGAGCTGAAGTCTTGGATGTTCACCGACGGATACCTGGACGAGTCGCAACACCGCACTTTAGACTCACCTTTAAAGCAAATCCGCCTTAAACAAAATGTCCATCTTTACACCACAGTGTGCGAAGAAGTGACACCGATACCTATTATTGGATTAGTTCCATTTTATGAATACCTGTCTTATATTACTAGATCACACACCACACAGTCTTGTGGTGACCGAGGTATGTAGGAAAGGGAACGCACACACGAGTCCTTGCCTAATGGTACGTTTACACTTGCGGATCCGCCAGCGAATCCGCCCAGCCTTTGCCGCTGGGGCGAAACGCTGGGCGGAAAACGCGGAGGCGAACCGTTTAAGTTCGGGACCTATTTCTGCCGCCGAACGAGGCGTTTCGCTGACCGGAAGTGACATTCTTGCGCAGCGCGACGCTGTCTACGTCATGAGCACGCGTAGTTCCGGTAGCAGCAACGCCCGGGAGAGAGAGCCGAGGCGGGAACTCTCGCGCCTTCTCGACGAGATGTTACGGGAACCGCTGCCGCAGCTGGCGCCGCCGCCGCCGCTCGAGGGAAATAGATGTAAACGCAACCCGCCCGTCGCCGCCGCCGCCGGGAGCGGATCCGCTCCCGCGGCAGCGGATTTCTTCTCAGGTGAAAACGTACCATAAGACTAAAGCGAAACCGTGACGACTGATGCTTTAGATCCGATAGTAGACGCAAGCCAAGTTATACGGAAAGGAATGTCTAGCGGTGTTCCCCACCAACCATAGAAGACAAAACTGCCTGGCATGAGCCAAATGTGCGCACGTTGCCTGACGCCACGCAGTCGAGGATGCGCAAGCGCACGTGAAACAAAGTTTTTTTTTTTTTTTTTTTTTTTTTTTTGCCTGTCACAAAGCCGATGTCACCAAAGCAGCTGAGAGGTCCTTTCAACATTGGAAAAGTCATGGCACCGAATCAAAAATGCGTTGGTTTAATTTAGAATTAATCTTAATGTTAGCCCACTAAATTTAAAGCTTGGCCACTACATTTTGCCGAAAGTTAGCCCACTTAATCTAGCTTAATCTAGGTCCACCAAATTCAGTTCAATGTTAGCCTGCTAAGATTCAATATTAAAATTTAGCTGAACGTTCACCTGCAAATTTTAGCAGAATGTTAGTCCAATCAATTTAGCTAAACATTGGCCCTCTGAATTTAGCTAAACTTTAGCCAGCTAAATTTAGCTGAATGTTATATGGCAGCTCCTCTCAATTTCGAAGATTTCGGGATAATGAGTTATTTCGCATTAAAAAGCACTACTAAATGACACTGCATCCTTTGCATCACGAAAAATGCGATGTATATTGCTAAATCTTGCTTTAAACACGTGCAGAAATGGAAACCGAAAATTCGGCTCCGTTTGGCAACATTGGCCTCGGGCTGCCAAGAAGATGGCTATCACGTGGTACGAGATGTCATGTGATCCTCTAGGCAACGACGGGCGGGATCGGGAGAAGCGTTTGCCAGTCGCAAGTGTCGTCTGCACCGCACTCTTGACCATGCTTCGGTGTCTACGACATTCAACGACATCTGCACAACTACGGCATACGTCTGCGCACATAGTGTCCGTGGTGTGAAAAAAACTCCGAAGGGACAATTTTTGCAAACGGTGAGTCGACGACGGCGGTTAAGACAGGGGAGACAGCGGGGACGGCCTGACGGGTCCCAAGGAGCGCGCTGCGCAGGCGCATTACGCCAGTCAAGTGTACACCGCTGAGCGCCAAGAGGGAACGTTGATTACGTCGGCAGTTACACTTGCTCGGAGAAGTAAAAAGAAACAATTTGGGGCTATGGTGATGGGGTTTAGTTCAATGGTGGCTACGCCCACGCCGTAGCCTTGACTGCACAGTTGGATGCGCCTCAATTTGCCTGCTTTAGTCAGCCGATTTCGGCACTTCGGTGCGTTGCGAAGTTTGCCGGATCGTTCAAAGGGTAACTGCAAAGAAAAAAGAGTGTATTTTTAAACAGCCTAATTGGGACAAGCATGTCCCAAAACAAATTTTCGAACAAAAACAAAATGTTTTACAGCAAAATGTTTTGCGCGGGACTGATTTTAGTTTGCGGCTATTTCGTCCGTTTTTAATCGCGCGCCATAAAGTTGGTACTATACGTCACGGAGTGGCTGCTATACGTCACTGAGTAACGTATACCAGCCACTCCGCGCGCGTCGAAAGAGCGGGAGTTTTAAATGTGTAGAGGTTGTGACTCCGACTAAATTACGTCCTGTGACGTAAATATTGCAAAAAAAAAATTTGTTTTTTCGCGGAAGATTTGTTTTGTGACATGTTTGTCCCAGTTAGGCTGTTTTAAAAAAATATTTTTTTCTTTGCTGTTACCCTTTTTAAGAAACATTTAGAGATAACTAGGTCGTAATATTTGACGTGTGGTCTTTCTACGGGAAACTGGAAAGGACTCCATTGTTTTTCAAAAACAAAAACGAAGCGGAGTTGCTCCACTAATTTTATTGAGATATTAAGGCGCATAACGATGAGGAAGACAATGCGAGGGAGACGGAAGAGAGGGCCATAGCGATAGAGAGGGTTTTTGTACATACTAGCTATAGAGAGCGCCATAGACAGCACTAGAGGCCGGAAAGAGCGAAACAGTGCTCTTTCCTATCTCCCTCGTATTTCCTTCCTTTTTGTTTTGCGCTTCAATATTTCAATATGTACAACGGTATTGCTAAGGTCACTGCTATCTTGGGTGCGTACAAAAGAACTACTCGGTTCACAAATGCACACTTTTCCCAAGTTCTTCTTTTAGTTCAGTACACAAGCACCTGTCTTGTTCATTTCTAAACCGAAGCATGCCAGATATAGTAGGGTGATTTCATCTCAAATCGTCCAGGCAAAAAGGGTCGAATTTTAATTTCGCTGAAAAAAATATATGTTATGGCGTCGTCTCGAAAAACGCAGTGGCCCCAAACCGCAAGCAAGTTCTGTGCATTTTCGGTTCTCGACTTACGACGTTTAAAAGAGGCCGCGGCGGAAAGCAGTGTTTTTCCCATCCGTCGTGGGTCGGATGTTTCGCTCGATCTCCCGCCGTGGATATTCAGTCCATATTATATTAACTTTTTTCAAGCACTCTGTGAGTACAGTTAAAAGGTCTTAATGCCATATAATAATTTCGGGCGCTTTGTTTTCTTTTTTCTGTCAAAATGTCAAAAACGCCCTTTCGGTTAATTCTTGGTGAAATTTGACAATTTAATACTGGCGATCTACTTGAGTTACGTCGATATTTTTTATGTCTATGGAGAGGCCAAAACAAGCTCTTTACATATACTATAAAATCATTCAACTGTCTAAAATTTTCTTTGCGGTACGTTTACGTTAATGTTATGCTAAAACCAAAAAGTACCGATATTTAAACACATTTTCTAAAAAAAAAACATTTTTTTTTTATATTTTGTTACAATGTAAGTGTGATAGTTGTCTACCCAAAAAACAAGTCGAGAAAGTGTTATTTTGTTTGTATGTTCTATATTTAAGCATCAATATTGTAGAAAAACGTGTTTTTACGACTCGAAACGGACTTGCGAATTGCGTGTCTTCACAAACTTGGAAATATTCTTGCCGTTTTTCAACGTTCCCACATAAAAATAAAGTAGTTCCACCCTGTTATATTTATTGCTCATTTAAATTTTTTTGGTAGGCGGAAAACTACATTGGAGGAGTTCACAAGAAAAAGCAACCCTTCTTAACAGACCAGCAGGCGTCGTAAATTATAATGTGTAGAAATCGGCAGACATCGTATTGATTCGGGGCACTCAATGGCCTATATGAACGTCCCGCCCTCGCGCTCGTTGTGTTAGATAGGACGGCCCGTGACAGTAAAGCGAGCAGCGCACCCTGTGTCACCAGGAGTGAAATGGTACGAATGTTTCTTTGACGCCACGAACAGTGACGGCCACCCAGGAGGAGTCAGTCAGTCGGAGTATTGCAGAAGGGAAAGCAAAGGAAGTGTTGCCTGGGAGGATGAGGACACCACGGCCTTACAATATCGGCGCTCAACAACAATTCTGCCGGCCAAAACAACGCCGCGTGTGCGCTAAAAACGGCGGCGCGGGACAACAATGCCGCAGACGCACACGCAAAGGTGGGCCGATTCCGATACGAATGTGGGCAAATCTTCAAACCAGCCATTCATGCACGCTTGAAACAATACCGCGTTTTTCCCAAGCTTCGAGAGCCCTATCCTTGAAACGGCCGTGCTCTATCTCTCTCCGAGGGGATACGATATCACCGAATCAAGGGTTATCTCTTTTGGAAACAGCAAAGCTCGGAGACTAGTAAGGTCGAAGTCAGCCTCCTTGTCTACTATATCCGTTTGTGAAGAGTGGTCTGCTCCCGAGATAAAAAGTTAGCGTCGGCTGACGTGTTCTTCTGAAAGAGGGAAGGGGAAAGAGGAGGTTTCATTAACTCTATAGAGTAACTACCTCGAAAGCTCCTCTCTCGATATGAGAGCTCGAGGCATGTTACGTCTGGGTTTTCTTCTCGTGCATCGCTGCTCGAATCTATTCTTCACTCGTTTCCACGACGGCTCTGCTCCGCACATGCCGTCGTGGCTGTGCGGAGCAGAGTGAAGCATAGATTCGAGCATCAACTGGACGCCGTCATCCTGCCAGGCTTCAGTGTCGTGGGACTGTACTCGACGTAGGTCAGTTAGGACTTTTTTTTATTTCGTGTGTGTTCCTTCGCCCCGCTAAACTTTGTTTCTCGGGTGCGGTTCCGCTGAACATTTATTTTTTTATTTTTTCTTACTAACTGTTTGTTAGCATTGTTTACTTGTTGGGTTTATTTCGTCATGGCGTAGCGGCCTGACGGTGCTGTTGAGAGCGTGTTCGCACGCATTTGGTTGTGTCTGGTTTCGGGAATTCCCGGAGTTGGTTCTTGTTCTCGCCGTGTGCGGCTGAGTTTTTCCGTCTTGGTAAAATTTTTGTTTTTTTGTTTTACCTTTACGTGTCGTTGACTCCTTTGTCTGACTCTGTACCAGGCGTGTACCTATTACCTTGACACCGCTCGAACCTAAATCTTTTATTTTTAACGTAATTTTCGTTAAGATTAGAGCTGGGTAATTTTATTCTTATTTATTTATTTTTATTCCCTACCCCTCTCCGCGACAATCTCTCCTTGTGTTTTGGATCGTTTCTGTGTCTTCACTTTTGTGTATTACGGAAGTGAAAGGCAATTCCCTGGTGATCTGCGCGATGTGCGGTGAACAAACCCTAGCTTTTGGTTTCGGAAAGAATTATATATAATATATCAATGATGTGGTTCACTTTCTATGTCTTAGTGATATGACAGCTGATTGTTTGTCATGCAAATTTACAATGAAATTTTTATAAATCGAAACAATACAACGTCTGTGCCTCTTTGATATTGAAGTTCTACTAGGCCTGCTGATTTGATTAGATATGATGCTCGTGGTACCCCGCTCTTATCAAAACATAAATAACTTTTCAATACCACGAATTGCGTTTATAATTGATTACAAAACGCAGACAAACATTCAAGAAAACTTTTTCACTATTCATAGAAACGCACGGGTCGCTATGTCTGACTTGGGTATTGCAAAACGAAGACGTCTTTTTTTCTGAAATTGAGCCTTAAATATAGAACATACAACAAAATACACACTTTCTCGACTTCATTTTCCAGTAGACAGCAATCATAACTACATTGTAACAAAAACTAAAAAAATGTTCTTGTTTCTTTTTTTTTTAGAAAATCGATTTCAAAATCAGTACTTTTTTGGTTTTAGCATAACATTAACGTAAACGTACCGCGAAAGAAATTTCATACAAGCTGAGTGATTTTATAATATATATAAAAAGTGTGTTTTGGGCCCTCTCAAGTAGGTCGGAAGTATTTAATTGCCAAAGTGCAACAATTAACCGAGGGGGCGTTTTTGATATTTTTACAGAAAAAGAGCAAAACGCCCAAAATTATTTCAAGGCATTAGAGCATTTTACCTGTGCTCCCAGAGTGCTTGAAAAAAATCACTATAATGTGGACTGAAAATCAACGGCGGGAGATCGAGCGAAACATCCGACCGACGACGGGTCTGAAAAACACTATTTACCACTGCGGCCTCTTTTCAAAATTCGTAAGTCGAGAACAAAAATATCCGACAAACTTGCAGTTTGTGGCGACTGGGTTTTTAAAGATGACGCCATTGCATATATTTTTTTCATCGAAATTGAAAATTCGACCTTTTTTGCCTGCACGATTTGAGATGAAGTCACCCAGTAATATGTAAAAGTATTAAGTAATAATAATATGTAAAAGAGCTCTTTTTGTGGTTCCATATGTCAATACTTTATGTTTGCACCGATGTCTGTCTGTGCGAACAGAACGTAATGAAAGATGGAACCAAAAAAAAAGCTCTTAATTTACTCTATGGGAGGTAACGGTTTAATAATATATTTATTTTCATAAAATGTATTATGCGTCATTCTAGGTTTCCTCCACTCGCTTAGAACTCATTTCATAACAGTCCACGAACGTTCCAAAACAAAATTAGATGTGAGGCTTCACTGAGAATAAATGACTCGACGGCAGAAATGCACTTTTAAAATGGCACGTCTGGTTATCATACGGCTATGTGACGCAAATCTCAAATTTGCTTTTGTAAAAATGCACTTCGAATTAAGACAATCTATGCAAATCCCACTCACCCTGCTGTCTTTCTCTGACACCAGAGCAACAAAGCCTCCTTTGCTGACTTCCTCTCACTGCTCTCGTCATCTTCATTCTGCAACAATACAACAATACATGAAGGAACTGTAAATGGCATACTAATCCACAGAGAAAGCAAACATCATAGTGAACAACGTCAAAATGGGCTTCGATCAAGGAATACATTTTGTAAACTGCTTTCCCAGAACATCACTGACTCCCTTCTAGGATCAGTAGGGGTGTGCGAATTTAAATTCAATAGCACAGTGTCATCTGAAGCACCCCAAAGAGAGCTGGTATGGCTTACACTTTCCCTGTAAAGGCTATGAATGATGCAGCACAATTATATTCACACCACTATTGGCACACACCCAATAATCAGAGGTTTTATAAGGAATTTAGAAAAAGTGTCCACTCAACACCTGCCTATAATTTTCTATCAACTACCGTAAATTTCCTACAGATAATACGAGCTTTTTTGGAACAAGTGCCGCGAGTCTATTTTACCGAGGATTGTGGGAACAGCCAATCACTGTTGTTTACATTGAATGATGGGGCACTGATAACAATTAGGTATTCGTGCAGGTCTTATTTTCGTTGTAGAACACGCTGAGCACCTGGTCATACGCTTCTCTTCTTCTGCCGAAGAGAAAGATACGGCTACACATGCCCTGGGACAAAGTAGATGCAAGGAAAGCTCGTAACATATGTGGTACTTTACGGTACCACGCAGAACCATCACGGGTGACTGAATTCTTTTAGAATTTTAGTATGTAGTGCACTTAGCTCACAATATCAGCTGCCGCTTAAAGCCTGATCCCGTGCCAATTCTATGTACCATGATTAAACTTGGTAATATACTTTGCACTTCTATATTATTTCGTGAGAGCCTTATACTACCCTTCTTAAGCCCCATGAAAATGAGTACATTGATAGATAAACAAAGGCAGTACCACTTGGCTACAATCGAATTTTAACAAGAAACAAGAAGCCCGGTGTATGGTTGTATAGTGACTGCATATGCAACATAAACTATAGTGCAAGCACTACAGGCTGCTATCAGTATTTTCATTACGCGCGCATTGTTAGTGCTTCTACGACCCTTTCAAGTTTACCGGTACCAGCCCCCGATGGTATAGTAATTATGCATAGAATATGTTTTTCTTTGAACATGGTTAAAAATCGCGCACAAAGAGTCGAGGACAAACGAGGAAGGAACACAGCACACAGACAGGCACGCACTCAAAACTCTGGTATATTAAGTGAAGAAAAGAAAGATGAAGCATGATTTATGACAGGTTACCATGGCACCAGGGGGTAAACAGTTCAGTCCAACGTTACTGGAGCAAGCTCAGTTTCACAACTCCACCTGCGACGTGGGCTCAGTGGGGGTCACGAGAACTAGTAGCGCTGCAGTCGAATCTTACTTCCGGATTGTCTGGCCCGCGAAGCTTCAATAGCAATACTTGAGCTTGGGCGAGTTGGCAATTCATACTAACACTTCACAGCGCAAGAAAACAGACGCACATAAAATCAATTTCAAACACTCAAAGAAAAAACACTCACAATGCGCTGACTCTGATCTCTGAGGTGTATTACACTTCATCTTCATCGTATTTTGTTGCTATTATACACATGGAAGTAAAAAATAAAAAAGGAAGAAAAAAAAGAAGAGGAAGCTCTCAACGCGGTGGTAGTAGACGACGCGCGAGACAGGGAAGCAAGATCCGACTGCAGCGCCGCTAGTTTAGCGACACGGGCCGGGGGCCTGGGAGAAAGATTAGCAAGGACCGTGATCCAAGCCGCCCTTATATCCAAAATCTCGTACGGCCTCCGTTTCTACAAACTCAACACCGCTCAGCGGGCCAAACTGGAAACGTTGATTAACGACGCACGACGCCGCATCTCGGGCGTGCCGAAGTGCACGCGCCTGGACCTACTGCACGAGGCAGTCCCCATGCTCTCCGTTGAAGAGATCGTGCGGAATCAGGAGCGAACTTACGGTGCCAAACTGGCTCACACCCGACAGGGCAGGGCCCTATCAGAACTCATGTCCCCGTGGAGCTCTCAGTGCGCGCAGACCGCTCAATCATTAATACCGGACCCCATACCACCATGGCAGAAGACGACGGTCACCCCGGCCTGTCCAATCCTGAGAAGGATGAATTCAACGACCAACGCCGGTAGAAGACGCAAGTATGCCCGGCGGCACGAAAAGAGCAGAGGCGACGGCGACAACGAACTTCGAGTATACCTCGGCGCTGCGTTCGAGGATGAAGTGGCGACCACAGCGGCGTGGCATTACGAACACGTGACGAAGAGCAAGGAACTGCAACACTGTGGATCCGCGCAGGAAGCTGAAATAAATGCCGTACTCGAAGACATCAAGGAGGCGGCAGTGTCATCAAGCGATGCATTTCACAAATTGCGCGTCTTCACGGACTCCCAGGCAACCGTGACGGCACTTAGGACGCAAGTCAAGCCACACGTCGCAGTCGGAGAGATCTTCCGGCTAGCGCATGAACTGGAACGACGCGACCCGAACCCGCTCTCCATAAGCGTAGACTGGATTCCTGGTCACGCTTCGTTGACGTCGTTGTCGACATGACGTAACTTGACGTCACGAAGACGTCCCAACAGTTTCACGACGTCGACGTCATCGTCGACGACGTTACACGACGTCAAGAGTTCGTCGGGACTGCGCGTCGACGTTGATGCTGGCGAAGGCGACGACGTAACACGCCGTCAAGGCTTCGTCGTGACGTTGACGTTCACGATGGCGTTAGGACGACGTTAACTTGACGTCATAGCGATGTTTGACGTTGCGTGGGGCGTCGACGCCAACGTCGGCATCGACACCCACGTCTGCGTCGTCCTTGATGTGGCGCGCGACGTCATAACCGCGTTACAACGGCGACTTGATGTCGCGTAACGGCGTCGTCCTTAACGCGACGTGATGTCATTACAGCGTCACAACGGCGAAATGAAGTCGCGTAACGGCGTCGTCCTCAACGCGACGTCACGACCGCGTGACAACCGCGACTTGATGTCGCCAAACTGCATCGTCCTCAACACGACGCGATGACACGACGGCTTTACGACAGCATTTTGTCGTCGAGTACCTTCGTCGACGATGACGTCGTGGCGTCGTCGTATCGTGGTGCTTTCACGTTACCTCTGACGTCAAAATCATAAAAAATACAATATAGCCCCTAAGGGGCTATATTGCCCATATGACCTTGATTTGTGTCGTTGCTTGATCGCAGCGAAGGTGGCGCTGCGAACAAAGTGGCTTGGTTCTACCTGATCGCTTTCCACATTATGAGGTGCAAGTGAAAGCATGAGCGGAGCCTGTAGCTCGTCCCACTCGTACCTTCTATACTCTGTTTCACCTTATGATCTACCGCAGAAAAGGCTACAAGCGCGAGTTCCTTGCTCTGGGGCAGATCTCGGTGGCACAAGCTCTCGTGCATTAAGGGCAGATGCCAACGCTATGAGCTCGCGCTCCTAGCCTTCGCTGCGGTACAACATAAGGTAAAACGGAGTATAGTACACTCTACCCTGGTGCTATTGTCCCCTGTCATAAATCTTGCTTCATCTTTCTTTTCTTCACTCAATATACCAGAATTGTGAGTGCGCGCCTTTCTGTGTTTTGTGTTCCTTCCTCGTTTATCCTCGTCTTTTTGTGCGCAAGTTTTAACCATGTTCAACGTTTACCGACACGCCCAGCTTACTAATTTACTATGTTTTTCTTCTTTAAGCGAAATCAATACAAAGAGCTAGAAGGGCAAATAATGCTAAAGAAAGGCATCTGCAAGCAAGTCGAACTCACCACGTCAATCTCAATGTCCTGGATCTGAAAGCGCGAGATGATGGTCCAGATGAGGCCCAGGATGAGCCGGGGGTTTCCGTCCACAATGTCCTCCGCCCCTATGTTCTCCAGTCGCACCTGGGCGCAGTTCGGAGCACACAGGTGACGTCCATTTCCAGAGGTACCCGTCGCATTAGGAGGCACCATAAACTGAGCAAATTGCCCAAGTTTGCAAACCCACGTAAGTAGACTAAGTCGGAATACAAAGCCCAGCTGTATCGGAAGAATCTCCCAAAAAAGTAAGACGCTAATAAGCAATTACCTCTGCATGTGAATGATTGGCTCACTTTCTTGTTTCTCTTGAAATTCTCTAACAAAGTGTTAACAGACCTTCTCTTAAAGAGCTCAATAAAGTGACGCCGTTCAAAAATGAGCCCCAACAATGAAAACGAGCACTTAAGTAAACGAGCACTTAAGTAAAAACAATTTCAACCTCCGATACTTCTGATAAAATAAAATTGTTGATCAGACTTAAATAAAAACTTAGTCAAATAGAAGCGATCAATTATCTAATTAAGGAGTTCTAAAACTTAGCCATTTTAGAAGCCTGCAAAGAATGCTGGCCGCCGAGGAACCCGTCCCGGTCTCGACTTTGAAGCAATAAAAGAGCAGAAGAGAACTAATGAACAATATTGTCCATAATACAGCATGTATGGCTCGTAGTTATGCGTGGATCTACTAAGATAGTATTCGAATAGGAATAATGTTTCAGTTGAAAGTTGGGAGGTTGGGGAACGTGTTGAAATTATATAAAAATTGGACCAAAATAAAATGAAACATTTTGGCAGTCTCCATATCATGTATAGAAAATTTTCTGTTCATAGTGAAAGCAACAAAAAATAGAACACTAACTCTCGAAAAACATTTTGAAGCGTCCAAACAGAATGCACGTGGCGTCGTTCCATCAGATTGGCGGATCGCTCGTGTTGTGCTCATTTACAAAAGAGAAGATTGTACGCTGTAAAGTAAACCTTGTTCCCCCTCAGCTGAGACTGCGGTGGACCTACGCTCTTTTTGGACGAGCCCTTTGCCACATTATCACACTCTCGGAAATACCAACGTGCAGAGGGCCGAGTCAGGCGACGAAAGGGAGGTGGCCGATTTGTCCGGCGGGCAACTAGCTCCCTCCGATTGCAGTCTCGGCTTAGGGTGAACGTAGTCTATTTACCCCCGCTTATCACTCACCAGCTCGTCGTGTAAGCTCTTGCAGCATATTATTTCTAATTACGCGAATGATTTCTTAGATAAGCATAACATCGCCTAGCCTTTTGAGCATGGCTTCAATAAAGACCCATCTACTCTACCACTCCGCTTATTTCTACTATTCATTGCTTCAATGTGTAGTCAATCAACCTGGTCGAGTTGACATCATCCTCTTTGACTTTAGCAAACCATTCGACAGAGTTTCGCATTCCGGTCTTATATTCAAACTAAACGAAAGCAGCTTTCCCTGTATGCTTACAAAACAGGTTTCCTCTAATCTAATCTGAAAATGCAACAGCATTTCGTTTTCTAATATTTCGCAGGAAGGGTCTTTGACCCAATCCTTTTTTTCAATTTTTATTAATTACTCGAATGAGGAAAGTGAGTATTCATTTCTTTGCAGATGACAGCTTGTTGTTAAGGGTGATTTATTCTACTAGGGACCAAGTCATTCTGAATTAAAGTCTAGATGCAATCTCAAACTCGTGTGATCTCTGGGAAATGAAACTTAATCAAGAAAATCCTTGATCATGCGTATCACTAACAAAACGTTTCCGCATTTACTAAACTGACGGTTTACCTAACAGCTAATCTTGGTCTCCACACTGAATACGTTTGTGCATCAGTTCATCTCAAACTGGTGAGGCACAAACTTAAACATGCGCCCCCCCCCCTTTCCTGGCTTATAATACACTAATAAGGTCTCGGTTAGATTATTCTTGTTTCATGTGGAATCCCTTCATGAAGGAAGATACTAACAAGCTTGCACAAGTTACAAGACTTTCAGTTTGTTTTATACACTGGATGTTTCTGCAACAAATTCCAATAATTCTTCAAACTTTGGTGGTTCCGAAAAAAAGAAACCGTTTTCGGGAACTAACTGCCGACCATGGCAGACGTCACGGATTGTAAAAAACATACTAATTACCAAAATATTTACAGATATTTACCGATTAACTTTTAATTAATAAAAAGAGACATATGGTTTCAAGAAAAGACTTACAGAGCGTCTTTAGAAACCCCTAAATGAAACACGCAAGAAGTATGGGGTCGTGTTAAAGTTACCACTTGTGCAGCAGGTGAAAAGCCGGCGATGTGAAAAATGCAGATTTTCTTATTGTACACGTTTCCGCATCGCCAGCCTTGCATTGCCAAACAACGGGTAACTTCAGCGCACCTATGCGCTTCCCAAGTGCTTCAAGTTGTCCGAAAATTTACTGATTTAGGGTTTTATGATGGCGCTCAGGAAATTTCTAAATTGAACCACATGCTAATTTTCACTGATCAAAAATGTTTTAGAAGCTTTTAGGTTATTATTTGCTAATTAGTATGTCTCTGAAATTCCTAAAGTCTGCCATGGTTGGAAGTTTGTTCCCACAAAAAGTTAATTTTTTAAAGCATTCTTGGGGGATGTTTGAAAGTCTTCTTAGAATAGTTTGTTCGAAAATTTCCTAAATGTAGTTTGTCCCATTAAGGGGCAATTCTCCAAAACCTCTAGTAATAACGCAAATGAAATCACCACCATTAAAAATTTCAACTGATTCAAGTAGATGTTCTCTTGGTAAAATGAATGCCAAATTATGATTTCCAGCCGTACAGAGAAAAACGACACTAGACATCCAGAAGTCAAAACTTCTACTGTATTCACCTTGGTATGAAGGAAATCCAGGCTCTTGTTGACAGCCTCAATCAAGTGGAATCGCATCCTTCCTCTGTTGAACTTCCCCAGCTTCTCGCCCGAAATTATCTCGAGCAGCTTGAGCAAACTGCGGCCATCCCCCAGGTCCGTGAAGAGGTCGTACACCTCCATCTGTGCCTGCAACCGGGGTCAGGAAAATATGCGGCTTGAGCAGACGTCCCCCCTTAACATCAAGGGCGCTCTAGAGTACAAACGAACGCGAGAAAGTTACACAAAATAGGAAAACAAATAAGACAAGACCAAAGAGGAGTTCCTATTATGCACATTATAACGAGATGGCGCTAGACAGGCCTCCACAATTAGTACCCATAATAACCAGCTGTATCAGCTAGCATCAGACTTCACAGAAACCTTTTACGTACCAAGGAGAGCGAATAATTTGAGCAAATCCGAGCTTACGAGTGTCATAATGATGTTCTTGCTTCTTTAATTTTTACCGCAACCATCGAAGAATGATTGCAATTAGAACTATGGCACCTATTTTTCATAGCTATTCTACGAGACACTTTGGCGAGGTACAAGTCTGGGCAGGTACAAGGCTGGGGCTAGATATGAGACGGAAAAATTGCGCGGGCGCCTTAACGAAACCGCTAGCCTTGTACCTGCTCCACGAGTGGCAACTCTGGTGCATTACTACGCTTCTCACGTGCTGAACGTCTTTCTGAGAATGACTTATTTAGAGGGTTTGGACGACGCTCAGCAAGTTTCTAATTTTAACTATTTGTCTATTTTCACTAATTGAAAAGTTAAGTAGTGAATTTTAATTAATTAGCTGACTTATCGCAAAGATTTGCCACCCACATGATGTCCCCCTGGGCGTATAACTCACACGCTTAAACCACATAAGTGTAGCTTTCATGGCTTTTTTAAAAACAAATCTGCAAGAATAAAAAAACACCCTGTATATAAAGGTTGCCTTATTTCAGTGGTTCTTAAATGGGGGTCCGCTAAGGCATTCTGGGGGTCCGCGAAGACCTACCTCATCAACCCAGCCTGGAAATAAAAGTTTTTTTTTTCAGAGTGAGAAAAAACGTTCCAGTTTTCCAGCGAATTTTCTCGTGTTTATGTCAATGAGAGAAGTGTACTTCACACTATCCCTTTGTTATATTCATTTATTAAACCATTATCATAATTAACCCATACCTTTCCCTTTCCCTCACCCCGAACGGGGTCCTTCATCATCTCCGCCGATCCAAAGGGGGTCAGCAAAACATCAATGGTTGAGAACCACTGCCTTATTTGATTGAGACATATCTGGCCTGATATGGGAGGCAGATATCCCCCTATTTGGCAGACCCAGATATGGATATATAACCAGATTGGGTATATCTGGCTAGATAAGGCTTATATAGGCTGATATGCTTTATATGGACAGATATGCCCCATTTTTATATAACAATATATGTTTTTTTATATAAGTCTAGATATGCCATTTTCGTAGGGACCTCACATGCACAAACCGCATGAGTGCAGCTTTAAACAAATTTGTAAATCTGAAAAAAAACTGTATATTACAGATAGTTCACCTAAGGAGCGCCCATCCCCCAGTTTTACACGATTATCCCCGAATTGTTTGTGGGTGCTTGCTCGAGATTTTACGGTAGTTCATTAAAGTTTGGGTTCTTTGAGAACAGTTTTATAACACTGAGAACATTGTTCTAAAGCAATGTTCTCAATTATTAATGTAGGGCATTAGGGTGCTGTACGGTTCTGGAGATCCTGGCAGGCGAAGACCCAAAGAAAAGCTTAAACCGGATATTGAAAAAAAATTAAAATGTGTCTCTGCAATTGAAGGCTATGCACAGTGGTGTCGCTTTATGATTTTGTAAATTGCAAAAAAAAATATATTTATCTTCTGTTACAGCTTGTAGGGAAACACAAGAGTCCATAGAACTCTTTTTATATTCTACTTCAGCATAATTTTGAGCGCAGCCGGCACTACGAGGTGATGGGCCAATAAGGCATCGCCGAAATCACATCTTTTTGTGTGTTTGTCATCACTGGCTAATACCTCAAGAAATGTGCCCTGGCCTTTTATTCTATGCATTCGCACCTCTATGTTTTCTAGCAACTCACGTTGCTCTGACATATGGTGAAACCAAGTATAGGATACTCTCTCCCCAGGAGTACCACTTGATGTGAGACCCACCAGAACTCTGAATAGACAAGCAATCCCGGGACTCAGAAACTCCTCGGCATTCAACGGCTTTGTAGGACCCACCTTTCGAAGGTGGGAATTCATCCACTTGGTGAAGACCTTTTTCTGGACGCCTAACACCTCCTCCTGAAGGGCCTTTATGCAGTCCTCCTCGTAGTCCAGGGCATCTGCACACTGAAACATCCTGACGTTCTCCCTCACCTTTGTGTCATCTCAGCCCTGGAAAGACAAGCACACTTGTTCGCTCACTTTTGACCAACAGAGTTCGCCATGCACCAAATATTCACTTTCAAATGGTTCAGTCTCAGAGGCAACTTAAACTAGACGTATTTCAGCCCAAATCATATCCTGCGCATAATAAAGTTTTCAAATGTAACCGTACGAGTCCCTCGAGGAATTGGCATGACATCATTTGAAGACTTGAAATAACGGTCACCCTTCACACCCCTTTCATGCCGAGATAACTTTTCACTGTCTTGTTCTTTTACTTGCACAGATACACATTTTATATAAAAGTTGTATTGCCTTTTGCATGATGGCATCCGTCCAATCTTCGCTAATTTATTTATCTCTATTTATTTGCAATACTTCGAAAACCACTTTCAAAGGCATTGCATTTAGGGAATGAGTGTCTAAGTGACATGAAAAGAAAGTATTTTTGCAAAATAGTAAGTTGGGCTAGTTGTGTTTTCATCTCCAACTGAACGCCAAAAAAAGGACAAAGGAAAGCAAAAACAACGCAAGTTGTCTCTTCCTTTCTTTTGTCCTTGTTTTTTTTTTCGTCCAGTTTGAGAAGAAAGTACTCTTTAAGTGTAGGATGACTTTTCATAATATGGTCTTCATGTAGCAAATTGAAGCTTGTTTTGTTTTCCCAACTCAAGCAAAGCTAGAAAGGTGCATAAACAATAGGTGCTGCACATACAAATTTAAAACAAAATTTGTACAGATTTCTCGCTATGCTTTTAAGGCTACAGAAATGCAAAATGAATACTGTTTTTTGTTTCTTTCCCCTTTTGGCAATGTAAATGTTAATGCTCATGGCCTCATGCACTACTCTAGAGGATTCCTGAAACCCTCAGCAAACCTTTTCTGACTACTTGCAGGTATGTAGGGGAAGGGCTTTTAGGTTATCTTGAGGCAGAGATCCAGAAAGGTGAATATTTTCTACTGAGACAATCATTTACGAAGTATGCTGGTGCTCCTTTTGTGACCAATAGTTTTCTGCATGACATTTACAACAAAAAGTATGACCTACATTCAGTAATACATCCTGTACACAATTAAAAAAATAGTAAAAACAAAATTGAGCTTTTATCAGGTGATATTGGTGCGACACGTGAAGACAGATGACAAGAAAAAACAGCAGAGCAAAGGTCAAGCGAGAATGGTCCCAATGCGAAGAAGCAGCAGCGACACTTTCAGTCGATGCTGGGACGCTTGTGCTTATCCGCAGGACTAAGTGTGGGTCAAATATAACAAGGTAATGTTAGCTCTATTATCTTCACAGGTCCCCATCAGACCCTCATTGTGTGTGCAAAACAGAAAGATTGGGAGCTAGATGTCCACTCAAGACATGGAATTAGTTCCAGAAGAGTTCTAGCATTGCAAAAGTCTGCCCCAGAGGAATTTCGTATTGAGGTTTTAGGTGGGACGGTGCGGTGCACGCTTAATTATAGCCTTCCGAATACAACCTGGATTTGGTCTCCGGAAGTCGGCGATGGGCTGAAGACTACCATGTGCGGGCTAAAGCTGTCATCCGCAGATCTTATCTAGCAAGCCACCGTGCTACGTGGTGCAAGGACTGCAGCTGACCGAATCAACAAGCATAGTCATTACATTTATCGTTTCTTGGGTGCCGCATTGTGCAATGCACGTGCACGAGCGACTCGTGCATATAAAAGCTACGGCACAGACGTGCACAGGGTTATCTATAAGGGGGGCAAGTTTCCCCGCCCTCCAACCGACACCCCTTCGGTCAAAACACCGAGCAAAGATGAAGAAGTGGCTACAAAGCATTCATTTCAATGTGATCTAATTGCAACATTTACAAACTTTTGCTGAGCAGTCGTTTTTATTTACATGTGCATTGGATGAGATATAGTAGTTTCGTAGGTTTCCTTTTAATGCAGTTTCATATGAGCCAAGAGGGGAAAACCCGATTTTTCATTTCAACTCAGCAAATTCTAAGTTAGTAAAAGGAGGTATCGTAAAATTTTGTCTAAACAACGCGCTGCGACGTTAGCGCGCGCGACTCGAGAGCGCAGAGACATTAGCGCGTGTCATTGAAGCGCCCGTCACAAGAGCGCACAACTAGTCCAGCGCGAGTGGCCCGACCCGACCAACCACTTGTTCGGACAACGCGTGCTTTATTTGAAATAGGCGGGGATTTATGCCGCGGAATTCAGCAAGGACATTACGAATGAGTCGACGAAATTTTTGCGTGGGACAAACCAATAAGTGTCACAAAAAGCTGACAACAGAACAAAAAAAAATGAATATAAGTAGCATTCATTTCCGCAGTAAAAACATCGCAGCTGACCTAGCTTCATTAGTACTTTGATTTTAATTGATAAAGTTCACCACCGACCTGACTAATTTTTATTTTAAATTATTTGGAAACGTTCCGAAGGAAAGAAGCAATATGTAACATGCTTAACCGTATTCTGGGGTTTCCAAGATCAATTTCGGGAAAGGTGCTATCGTGCCAAGTGTAATACGCCAACCATTCATATTGTCACAAATGACAATTGTACTAAACGCTTTATTCGGGAACCAGTCAGTACCCACAATGAAATAGAAATATGCGTTGATGTCAGCATAGTAGAGGGATAGAGCGCTTGGACGAGACCGGCAGCATCCGGTGCAGCAGGCACCATTTCCTATGCGCTTCTCGGAATCTTGACGCTTAGGTTCTGTCTCTGGAGACGTTTTTGTCGAAAAAAGCTGACCTACGAATCCTACAATCAATCGCTTAAATTTACTACCCGTGGCACTACCATTGTAGAGAAGTTCGGTCTCTATTTATGTCTAAAACTTTTCAGTTCGAACTTTTATTTCTGTTTGGGCGGCGGTTTTTTCTTCGGTATTCATATATTTCTGAAATCTTTGGTATCCGTATATTTCTGAATCAAAGCACTCTCATTCGGCCCTAGAAGATTGGACTACTTTCTAAGAACAAGGGTGGAAAAGCTACGGTTTTGTAGAACGCAAAGAACGGACAAAGCGTTAGACAAGTTTTTTTTCTTTGTAGGCTCTTTTCTGTCACATGCAGAAAGTAAATTTCCTTTTGGTTGTGTTCTATCAACAACAGATGGTAACGTCGTCACCGTACCCGACGCGTCAACGAATGAGGATTTTGGAAAAAGATTCTCAAATATATTTCACAGATATACAGGGGAGGTTTTCCTGTATCCGTCAAAAGGCGGGAAAGTTCTGGATCCGATAAAATAGCGCTGAGCTTTGCTTCGATGAGTTTTCTGCTGAAAGTTTTTTAGCGGTGAGCTTTCTTCATTACGGTCCTGGACGTCACAATACAATTGAAAGTTATATGAGGAACGTCTAAATAGCCACCAATAGATGGAAGCCCAACTGCCTGTCAAGAATAGACCAAATATAGCAAAAAGTAAACTATTTCTAGTATATCCGAGAAGCGCACCACAGCACCGTGAAGAAACCTTAGACTCGCTGCTCCACCCAACTGCAGACATTCCTTCCTGGTACCTATATTCCACCCCACTCTCTTGCCCTCTTTCTCTCCGATGTCAGTAAACAATTGGTTAGAAAGGGTCGTACCCTTTTTATTTTTATTTATTTATTTTTTATTAAAGCATATTCAATCAATCAAAAATCACCAATGCTCCAGTCCGATGAGTCGCACAATTTTGTTCTGTCTGTGGAGCCGCGGGTACATCCCACATTTTGCGGTTTTCGCTCAACTGGGGTGCTCTCTCGTGTCGCGCGCTCAACTGGTTCTGCGCTCTCGTGACGTGCGCTCTAGTGTCAAGCGCGTTACTGTCGCAGCGCCCTCGCGTCGCGCGCTCTAACGTCGGCGCTCTTGGGTCGCGCGCTCTAACGTCGGCGCTCTTGGGTCGCGCGCTCTAAAGGCGCTCTCTCATTCTAAAACTACCTATTGATTATTGGGGGAATCTTAGTTTCTCAAACAAACTAGATTCACCGCCGCGAACAACACAATGTCATACGAAAAAGCTATGTCACTTTAAAGAGATATAAGGAAACTACCCTCTGAATGTTTTCCAATTTCTTTTCTGAAGTAACGACGAAGTAACGGCGTTACTTCAGCGAACTAACTGTAACTGTATTTGTAACAAGTTACTCTTTCAATTTTCTAACTGCAACTGTAGCAGGGTCACTTTTTCTTCCCGAGTAACTGTAACTGTATCACCGACACATTTTAGCAGTAACGTGCCCATGACTACTCCCAGAGCGGCCTTGTTCAATTCATGCTGCACTGCGAGAAGATACCGTCGCTTTTGCAGGAGACACAAAGGCGGCGGGCGGAGCAGAGAAAATGTAATGCAGCGACGCGTCGCGAGCGCGCAGTCGTCCCGTCATTTGCCGCCTGTTTGCCTGTGTGCCCTTGGTAGAAGTTAGTGGTCGACAAGGACGACGTCCATTCGCAAGTCGCAGCTGCACGTTCTTGTCTGGTCCGAGGTGCCCGGATGTGACGAACCCGTACAACCCCGCGAGCGCCGCAGACGCGAGCTACACGATCGTCCACCCTGTCGTCTGCTACCCGGACTTTGGAAACATGTTTTAAAACATCGCTCGCGGTACAAAACAACGCGATCATACTGTACCCGGTGGCTGCACATAATGTTCAATGGTCAGGGAACCTTCTATAGTCCGTTGCGACTGAAGAAAATAGGGCGAGGGAGGACGGGCCGGGCAGGAGGAAGCAGACGGAACGCTATAGTTCGTTCGATTTCATTGTAGGATATATATTGCCACGCGCGTCGCCAAGCGAGCGCGTGCGTGGCCGAACGGTTACCGCGCTCGACTGTCGAGCGGAGTGTCTAGGTACGATTCCAGTCAGCGGAATATTCTTTCCAACTTGTTTGTTTGTTTGTTTGATTGTTTTTTTGTTTGTTTGTTTGTTTCGGACACAGGGTCACAAATAGCAAGGACAAAAGGCAGATATGCTCTGCCTGACGAGGCCCAGTCCCCCCAGTACACTGCATCAGCAGTCCATGGGAAAACAAGTACAAAACATCGGCAAAAAGCAAAACATCAGCAAGAAACGGCAGTGCAATATCATAGATACAATTACCTCCACAAGGATGAAAATTACACGTCATATTTTTTTTACAGTAGCTACATATGCCTGTACACAATACTATATATACACAGAGTATGTGGATGGAAATTGACGTTCAAAATTTATTTCGAACCGTACGCCACAACGTAAGTTTCAACAGCGTATTTAAAGTTGCAACGTGATGCACTATTCAGTAATATACCCGTAACTTCTGGATGTCTATGCTAATTTCTGGATCAAGTATGCTAATTTCTAGTTTCCATAGGGTGCTCTTAACCGAGGTATCCTATAGGATTCATGTCTTAAATTATATTGAGTATTATTCCAAGGGAATGTCTAAAAAAAAGTCGTTTGGTCATTAATTATGTCGTTTCGTACGTAAATTGAAAGTTTTAGATGAAACATTTGGTTAACGTTGAGCAAATTGTGCTTTAGAAAGCACGAGGCAGTATGGTCCATAAAATTTTGATTTTCTATAGAGCGTATTGCCTTTTTTGCGTGATAAAAATTCTTTCGAGGTTTGTCTTAGTTGTCAAACGCCAGACAAATAAATAGAGATGAAGATGAGAATGAATTAAGGAGTAATACAATTGCAGCTTTAACCAATTTGGAATCAAAGATCTAACTTTGTATAATGTGCCAATGCATCGAGATGTGTTCTTATAAATCTTATTTATATGGGGGATTCATGATATGTTTTCTTCAAAAAGAACACCTAAATCTTCATAAGCGGAGACTGGTTCAATCGCACTGTTTTGGAAATTTAAGATGCTATTACAGTCATCAAGTTTATTTCGTGGCTTGAAAATTACTTATTTGGTTTTTCTGTCGTTTAACTGTAGCTGACTTGATCCCAGTCAGGAATAGAGCTCCTTTAGCCAGATGTTAGCCGGAGTTTCAAGGTCATGCAAATGATTACCAGGAACGAACAAGCTCGTATCGTCCGCATTTAAAATTATATCTGGAGTTTGTGGGATGTTTACAATGCCATAAAAATAGATATTAAAGAACAATAGTCACAGGATAGATTCCTGCAAAACCCCATTCGCGATTAGTTCAGGCATTGATCGGTCGCCATTTAGACAAGTATACTGCATTTTATTTGATAGATAGCTACGGATCCGTTCTATCGCCACAACTCGAATTCCATAAAAAGGGAGTGTATGAAACAGGATGTTGTGTTTCATTGAGTCGAATGCCTTTTTAAAGTCAAGAAATATTCCAAATTGAATTTTTTTTTTCATTTCAAAGTTATTTAACAACTGCTATTTAATATTTACTAGCTCCATTTCCATTGATTTGTCCCTCTGAAATTCATAATGTTCTATAAAAAAGCACGATGTTCATCAAAAAATGTACTCATCGGAGTTTTTATCACATGTTCAAGTACCTTTGAAAACAGTGGAAGGACCGATACGGGCTTGCAGTTCTTAATGTTATCAAGAATGCTTCCTTTGTGCAGAATAGCTACTCTGGAAATCTTCAGGCCCTCTGGAAAAGTTCCTGTAGCCAAAGTATAATTGCAGATATGTCGTAAAGGGGAACACAATAAATCTGCGACAGCTCTAATTGGTTCAGCTTTGATATCATCGTCTCCTGCCGCAGTATTCTTCCCTAAGGATCTCAGGAAGACAAATGTTTAACTTTCGTTGCATGAGATCAATAATATAGAGTTGAGACTGTAGAAAAAACATATCTTCCCAAGCCATGCATTGAATCCGCTGATCTCAATTCAGCGCCGGAGCCCAAATAATTAGAGTTGAATTTTTCCGCTAATGAAGCATTGCTATACTGATAACCTTCAAAAGTAAGAGTAATGGGGATCTTGCTGTTGGATTTACTAATAAGCCTTCCCATTTCCTTCCAACTTTTCTTAGGACGACGTCCGATACGGCAATAAACTTGTTCTTATAGTATTCTAACCATGCTTTCTTTAGATCTGCGTTTAATTTATTTATTTTTTGTTTATTTTTAGTTAATATTGTCTCGTCTTTTGATCGAATAAACTTCTCAAATAACTTATTTTGTTCTGTAATTCATTCATAAAGCTCAAGACTGATCCATGGTTTTCCAGAGCTTCTGTGCCTTCTTACAAGACGTAGAGGGAATTCACTGTCGTGGCTATTCCTTATTTTACGTAGAAAAATGTCATAGGATAAATTCGGGTTTTCTTTACTATAAACATCATCCCAAATTATATCTTCAACTATAGAATGGAAAGCAGCTAAGGTATCCGTACAAAACATCCGTTGAAATATGGGCGTATCCGAAGTGCGTTTCTTTTCCTTTTTAGCTCGCTGAAAAAAAAAAAAAAAAACTAAATAATGGAAGGTGATCACTTAGATCGAAATTCAAAATACCGGACACAATATTGCCGCGCGCGCAGCTTGCCAAGTAGGCAGCGCGCGCGAGGCTGAACGGTTATCGCGCTTGTCTCCCACGCGAAAAGCCAGGGTTCGATTTCTGGCCGCCGCTACACATTTTTGTTGACACTGTAATGTGACGTTTCGGTAAATTCGAGAACCGTCTAGCTGATTCAAGGTTAGAATGTTCTAGGCACCGAACCTTCTACGCCGAATGCTCCAGAAGCCCACGCGTGTACAAAAGCGGCTCCGCGTGGCAAGCTGGGGTCAGTTTCGCCCCAGCGTTCGACTCTGCTTTCACGCCGACCTCGACGCCCGCGACGCTCTGTTCTCTTCTGTTGTTATCGTATTTCCTCTTTATTTTTGGGCACAAGTTCGCCCCATTAAACGTTTCAGTTTCCCCCAGTTATTCTTTGTTTTCTTGGCTATTCCTCTGTGACAATATCAGCCAAGTCATTGCTAATAATACACATGTCGATCAGAGTTTCACTTTCTAGAGTTATTCTGGTTGGTGAACGAATCACATTTGCGCAGCCAAAAGATTCAATGATATCGTGGAAGTGTCGGCATGTAGGGCTTGGTGATAGCATATCAATGTTTAAATCAGAGTGTCGAACGGAAATTTTTAATCGCTTCGGTTCGGGTTCGGGTTCGGGTTCGGGTTCACGGCTTTCGGTTCGGTTCCGGTTTAGTTCCGGGGAGCGAAAAATAACGGTTCAAACCGGTTTGATTCGCTGTATTTAGAATATATTATCAGCATTGTTACAGTGTTCTAGAGAGTTGTAGTGGCAAGAGCGGCGGCCGCCGCGTGAAGATTTTGCGCGTAGACGACACCGTTGCGCTGCTGTTCTGAGCCCTAGGAACGTGCCCCCGTCAGCCTCGTCGTCGGCGCTGCTCGGTGTGTACTACTACTGTGGTTCGACTGGAGCTTTTCGCGACGCAGAACAATTGCTAATGTTGAAAATTGTAGGTTTTCCTTTGGATTAATGCCTCTAGAGTATGTGCTATCCTCTACTTTCATTATTCGCGTGTATTTGATGGAGATCATTTGATTAATATCGACTTCCCCCCCCCCTTCCGAGTACTGACAGGTTGTTCAGCAACGCTGTCACTTGGGCTGCACGCTTAATAGCTGCGAAAAAAACACACAATATTGATATAACATGAAGAAAAAGACTAATAAATCTGAATAAATATCTCACTTTTGTAATGGTGACAGGAACAATAAACTGGTGTATTGTTTTTTGTCATCGCTTGCTGATGCGGGGACCAGCGTTGTCTAAGGTGCAAGGCCGAGCGCGTTTGGGGACGGCCAAGGTGCCACTGCAACTGGCGAAAATATAGCAAATTGTCTTTTGTGGAAGGCAGTCTATGAAGAAAAAATACCCCGATTGGGAGTAGATGAAGCATTAAAATACAATATGAACACAAACTTCAACAACCCCTAATATGAAAAAAATTATTCTTAACTCACTTCTTATGCTTTATGCTTACGCTTTATGACTTCTCAAAAGTTGTAATACACTTCATCGACATAAACAGCAAGCACATGACAGATATCCAGCAACATACACGCAAAAGACTACAAAATAGTCATAATATATTGCGGCATAGATTCCTAACCCCTTTGCATTGACGATGTGCACATAGTCCCGAAGGATAAGGCGCGGTTCAAAATGTCTCTCGCACACCGCTGATGTCTCGGCGAGGCGTTTATCTTCTCGATTAAGATTTTTTTTTCCCCACTGTAGTCTGCGCGACTCCTCCTTTGGCGCACGAAACAGCGACGGCTTACGATCGCTGGTGCTCCGGCTGCCCTTGTTGACTGGGTAGCCCGACTTGCATCCCGGCACGAAGCAGTGCGTGTGTCCGTCTTTTTCCTTGCATTCATGACCGAGACGGCAACGGAATGGTGAAGACTCCCCACCACTACACCACGAAGAAAAAGGCTACGGTGCTACATTCGGGAGAAGCGTACCGCCTCAGCTTCGCTTTCTTCTTCGCTCAACGCACATCTGCCACAAATTCTCCTCGGGCTTGGAACTCCAGCGCCACTCGCGGCATCTACGTTGACCGTCTTCACGCGGCCCATTGTAAGCGGGCGCCGCCCTTGCCACTACACCCTCTAGAACACTGTAGCGCTGTTCTGGCGATACACACTATTTACTCAGTAAAAAGATTAACCATATAGTTTCTTCTATCATCCGTGCAATTCACTTTTGATTTCAGGTTCCAAAAATATGAAATTCAGTTACTTAATTTCGACGCAACAGTAAAATAAAATCTACATTAACGTACATAACGTCGAGTTCATACGACTCAACATCCCTTTGTTTACCAGTCACATATATTTTACCTGAATCAAAATGTTTAAGTACACCAGT